>JAQZBX010035493.1:5397-15850 GCA_029593785.1 Cabassous unicinctus
AAAAAATAGAACACAGAATTCATAAACAACCAAAACAATCCATAAATGTATTTATTTAGTCAAATATTTACTAATCTGTTAAGGTCCCATGAACAATGATGGGCACGGTATCTGAAAGATACTCACCCTAATGTAGGCCTCAGGCCACAATGGTATGCTTTACAACTTACAGGAATCTTTCATTTGATAGTCCACAACCTTATATTAAAGAGAGCTTATATATTCTCATTTTACAGATGAGGAATTTGCAGTTTAAGTAACTTGCCCAAGGTCACACAGCTGTTTGGAGCAGAAGTAAGATTAGATTGCAGAAGGTTTGACTTCTGTGTGGTGCCTTTTCCTCCCCTCTGTATGGTTTCTCATTCTTAGAATGTCAGATTTAATGCAACTTTATGAACAAGAAAATTATGGAGAAGTTTGATTTGTTGGAAACAATATATTATAGTTATTCTTCTTATCAAGTTTTGGGTTTTACTTTTACTTTGACCCAGAAACTGAGTCAAAGCCAGAGAGGTTGTAGTTTTTAATAATTCATGACATCTACAAAAGGAAAACCTCTTAACAGTAGTTTAAGTAGTTATTGAGGAAAATGCACTAAACAATCTTATTTTCTTAATTGAAAAGTTCCTATTATAGAATCTGAAATCACAGGTTTGCGGAGACTAATTTAGGAGTGAAACTCAAGAAATGTGTTCATTCAGGAATTGCCAACAAATTATCACCTGGGTGGCTGCGTGTAGGGATTGAGTGAAATGGGGGCAGGAGTTGGATATTCTCATGGCATCCTCACCAGTGGGCTCCTGCCCAGGATGTCCAGGCGCAGATGGTGTTGAACTGGAGCCCAGGAGGTAGGCTTGAGTCTGTTATCATCGGATCGACTGTGAGCAGGAGGGGTCTTGGTAGAAGTCACTTTTCTTAGGTAAACAGGTGTCTACAATTCCCACTCCCAGGATACAGGGAATGGCAGATGTGCATCGTGTAAACATGCATACTTCCAGACTTCCGGGGAGAGTATGGTCAAGTAAAACATGAAAACTGTTGCTATATAATCTTATAGTCCAAGTGATCCAGATAATTTTTTTTCTCTATAAACCTTTACTTTGGATTTTGTATTGTTGGATACAGTATAGAATTGTAGCTATATGTAGGGATCTTTCAGTCAGGCTGACACAGCTTCAAGTACCAGGGATCAGTGCATCAGTTAAACTGACATTAGACCCCACTGCCCATAGCAGCATTATTCACAGTAGCCAAAAGGTGGAAGCAACCCAAGTATCCATCAACAGATGAATACATAAACAAAATGTGGTATATACCTACAATGGAATATCATGCAGCCATAAAAAGGAATTAAGTTCTGACACATGTTACAACATGGATGAACTTTGAAGACATGATGTTGAGTGAAATAAACCAGACCCAAACAGATAAATATTTCATGATCTCACTTATATGAAATACCTAGAAGAAGCAAATTTCTTAGAGAGAGATAGTAGATTATAGGTTGCTGGGAATGAGGGATGGTGTAGGGGAGAGGGAGTTATTGCTTAATCGATGCAGAATTTTTGTTTGAGGTGATGATAAAGTTAGGGTAATAGATATTGGTGATGGTAGCACAATATTGGAAGTGTAATTAATACAACTGAAGTGTACACTTAAAAGTCATTAAAATGGGATATTTTGAGTTGTATATGTTACTGCTATAAAACTTTTTAAAAAAGTAACATTAGCTGCTATTACCGATAAATCTCATATTTTCAGAGGTTTTACAAAAATAGTGTTTATTTCTTGCTCACATCACAGTCTAATTAATGTCCCTGGTTAGGCGACTTTCCACATGGTCATTCAGGGACCCAATACTCCTAGTATCTTACAGCTCTTAACCCTTCTCTAGGCCCTTGGACATCTTTCTTTTCAGTCGGTGGATTGTGAAAGAAAGAGGGAAGGGAAAATCACGAAGAAGTTTTTTATGGTCCTGTTTGGGCCTAGATGTGTTCTCCCTTCTCCACATTCTATTAGAGGTAGTCACACTGCTCCATTTAGATGCAAAGATGCCTGGCATGTGCGTTTCAGGAGAAGCGGCCACGTCCCAACAACAGTTCTGTACTATGGAAGGGAAGCACTTGTTACTTCTTCCAAAACCACCTTGGCTACCTATCTACCGTATGGCCTTCTCTAAGTTTCTCATCTTCTCTAAACCCAGGTTTGTGATCTACAAATGAAATAAAAATACAGTCTGTCTGTTCTGCTATGTTTCAGCTTCTGTAGTTCTAATTAGCCTGTATATAGCTAGTAAACAAGGATATGGTATCAGTGAATGCAGAAGTAGCAATGATTCCTATGCAGTTTCTGTCCCTGCTGTTTTGTGCCACCACATAACAGCAGCTGAATGCAAAGTCTCTAACACAGCGCAATCGGCATTGCACAGTCAACCCGCATGCTTCCTCTTGCCACAGCTGGGCCACAGGCTCTGTCTGGATAGTGCTTAGTGCATAGTTTTCCCTGATTTGGGGGTATTTTTAACCTTGTCTCTGTAAGTCCGCATCTTCAACGTTTTTCTACATCCCTTTCTATCAAGACACTCTCTTTTTTTTTTTTTAGTGAAACGGCTTTTGGTTTCATTGATTTTCTCTATTGCTTTTCTGTTCTTAATTTCACTGATTTCCACTCTTATCTTTATCACTTCCTTCCTTATAGTTGTTTTTGGGTTAAATTTGCTCTTGTTTTTTAAAAATTTATTTTTATTTGAGGAGTTGTGGGTTTACAGAATAATCATGCATAAAATACAGGATTCCCATATACCACCCTATTATTAACACCTTGCATTGTTGTGATACATTTGCTACAATAGACGAAAGCATATTTTTATAATTGTACAATGAACTATAATCCGAGGTTTAACTTACAGTTCACTGTGTTGTACAGTTACTTTCATTTTTTAAAAAAACTTTTTTTGAAATAATTTCAGACTGACAGAAAAGTTTCAATGATAGTACCAAAAGTTCCCATATATCCTTCACACAGATTCCCTAAATATTAAAATTCTACCACATTTTCTTTATCTCTATACTTACTATTGTTTTATTCAGAGTTGAGTGAGTTGCACACGATACCTTGTTAATCCCTAAATCCTTAATTGTGCATTTCCTAAAAGCAAGGAATTCTTTTATACAACTGCAGTATATTGATCAAAATCAGAAAGTGTGCATTGACACAATACTATTATTCAATCGACAGTCCTTATTAAAATTTAACAAGTTGTCCCAGTAAGGTTCTTTATAGCAAAGGAAAAAAATTGTTTTTCCAGGTCCAGGATCATGTGTTGCATATCCTGTCGTTTTTGTTCCCTTTAATCTCAAACCCTTCCTTGGACCTTCTTTGTCTTCCATGACCCCGACATTTTTTAAGAGTAAAAGCCAGTTATTTCATAAAATATCCCTATCCTCACTTTTTAAAAAATATAATGTCCTATGTTTACTGTAGTATTTATTTATTTTGAGGTATTCAAGATATCTTTTAAATTGTGCTAATATTTTATTACAATTGTTATTTTTGGTATTGCTCTAGTTTACAAAGTTGCATTGGTATTAAGTGATCTGTTTTAATCCTGTTTTGCTTGTAAGTCTATTAGTATTATTATTGTAATTTTGCAGAAAGCAAATTTTTGGGGGAATAAAAAATATCAAAGAGAAAGTAGGGAACTGAAACTGGAACACAGGCCAAAAAGAATAATATTTGTATTATCAGAGTCCCGGAGGAAGAAAAACAGAAAAATAGAATAGTGCTAATTAAAACTATAATCTAAGAAAACTTTCCAGAAATAGAAAAAGAGCTGAATCTATACATTGAATCTATATACTGAGTCCCAAAATGATCACCTTTGAGACATATTCTAGTAAAATTATTAGATTAATAGAAAAAGATAAAATACTCAAAATCTTCAGACAAAAACACCAAATATGAAAAGGCAAAAAAAAAATTAGAGTGGCATCAGACTTTTCAAAACCAATTTACAGAGGCCCCTCCCAGATCAAGATGGCAGAGTGAGACACTTCAGGGCTTCAGCCACCCACAGAAGCTTGGAACAACCAGCAAAAACTGGCAGAAACATCTTTCTCAAAGCTCCAGGGCTAGAGCTGAATCAAGAAAAAGGCTACTTAAAAGCAGTAGGACCCCATGGTGCCCTGGTTGGCCCCTCCCCTGCCCCTTGCCAGCTCAGTGTGGAGCCAGTCTGCGATCCCAGTGTGGATCCATGGTCCTCTTTCCAGAGGGAGCAGAGTAACCCTCATGCACATTCTGGGAGCATGCTTGTTGGGCCCAATCTGTCTAGTGGTGGCCTAAAGGAATTGCACTCCCAGAACTTGCCCTGAGTGTAAGGAATGCAACTCTCAGAACTTTCCTACACAAATCTGTGGGATAGCAGTCCTGTTGTGCTGCTTGGGCAAGGGATTGCTTGCTGCAAAACATACAGTTTAGTGCCTGGTCCTATGAGAAAACTGTTTCCTAGGTAAGAGGGGACTTTTGGAATATGTAAACAGGGGAATTCCTAGGGTCACACATGCATGCCCAAGACAAGATGCATGCTCAGAAAGAATCAGAGAGGCCCCTATGCTTTGACTTGGAGCTATTCTCTAAACTCATTGTATGGATAAGCACCAAAGGAGAACAATTATGCTGGGAAAGGTGTTTTCTTTTATTCCTTCCTCTTTTTTTGTTAGCACCTGGCATTCAAGGCAAGTTCTGTCATAACCTGGATACAAGCTTAAGGAACAGACACCTCAGAATCTAAACTCCAGCAATTACACATTAAAATATCAAAATTTCAGGTTTCAACAAAAGATTACAAAACATACAAAGAAATAGGAGGTTGCAATTGAGAAAATTAAAGCATGGGAAACTTTGTTTTAATCAGGTATGCCTTTGTCAGGTATGCCTTTGTCAGATATGCCTGAGGAAGAACAGACCTCAGCATACCTGACAAAAACTTTTTTAAAAATGCTCCTAAATATGCTCAAAGAGCTAAAGGAAAACACGGACAAAGAAACAAAGGATATTTCTGGGAAAATGGTGTCAAGTAGGCAGGCAAGGCTCAACTATCTCACAAATACAATGGAGAAAGGGCAAAAAGCTGTCCAAGGGACCTGCTTTGGGGGTCAGCAGACCAGTACAGTGTTGTGCAACCCCCAGGAGGGTGAGGGACAGAGAGATGAATACCCTGAAATGACAACCATGAGTTACTAAACCACCACAGCAGCCAGGAACAGCACGCATCCTCCACCCTCAAGACACGCACCTTGGATAAAACCCGTGGCTCACTGCAGCTGAGAGGGGAGCACACATCTTCCTCCCTGGAAGAAGGAGGGTGCAGGAGAGGGTGGAGAGTGGTTTCTCTTCAGTGACTTTGCCAACAGAGCCCACTTGGAATCTCAGCTCTGGCTAGACCAGAATCATGGGCAAGTAGAGGTTGAAGGAAACAGCCCCATTGAAGGTTTCGCTGATGAGCGCCATCTGCTGGCCAGCCAGGAAACTGCAAGGAGAAAAAATGCTTTTAGGTCTCTCTTTTCCCAAACTGGTGGGAAAACATCTGCACACCATTAGTGAGTCCCTGGCCTGATTTTGATAATTTAAGCTGGTCAGTTTAAGATAAGGGATAGTAAGAAGACAGTGGGTGAGCATAAAGAGCAATTTAAAGCTTTCAAAAAAGTAACAGAGTTTATGGGACTGATAGACTCAATGGATGAGATTAAAAATACATTAGAGGTAAGCAGACGTGGATCAAGTAGTTGGGCACCTGCCCACCACATGGGAGGTCCTAGTTTCAGTTCCCGGTGCCTCCTAAAGGAGATGAGCAAGACAGCAAGCTGATGTGACAGGCTGGTGTGGCAGGCTGATGCAATATGACGCAACGAAGGAGATGACACAGTGAGGAAACATGAGAGACACAACAAGCAGGAAACAGAGGTGTCTCAAAGAATTGGGCTGCTCCCTCCCACATGGGAGGTCCCAGGTTCAGTTCTCATGCCTCCTAAAACAAAGATGAGCACACAAGGAATGGACACAGAGAGCAGACAGTGAGCACAAACAACAAGGGGGGAGGAGAAATAAGTAAAATAAATCTAAAAAAATACATTAAAGGCATGTAACAGTATATTTAAATTGATGGATGACAGAGTTAGGGATATTCAGGACAGAAGATCTGAACTTATAAAGACAGAAGAACAGAAATAGAAAAGAATGGAAAAAATGGAACAGGGTATCAGGAAACTGATAATGCAAAACCACAAACATACATGTTATTAGTGTCCCAGAAGGAGAAGAGAACAGAAAAGGGGCAGAAAGAATATTTGAGGAAATAATGACTGAAAACTTCCAGACCTTATGAAAGACATAAATATCAATATCCAAGAAAAACAATGCACCCCAAACAAAATAAATCTGAACAGACCCACTGCAAGACACCTACTACTCAGAATGACAAATATAAGAGATAAAGAGAGGATTCTGAAAGTAGCAAGAGAAAAGCAAAGCATCACATACAAGGGAACCTGAATAAGATTAAGTGCCAACATCTCATCAGAAACCATGGAGATGAGAAGAAAGTGGTATGATGTATTTAAGGTACTGAAAGAGAAAAACTGCCAGCCAAGAATTCTGTATCTGGAAAAAGTGTCCTTCAAAAATGATGATGAAAGATAACCAGCAAGATGGCAGCAGAGTAAGGAGCTCCTAGAATCAGCTCCTGCTACAGGGCACTTAGTAATCACCCAGAGCTAACTAAAGCACTTGTTTGGGGGCTCCAGGAGACTAGAAGTGCATCCTGCAAGAGCCTTGAATGAATGGAAGGAGGAAACTGCCCATCTGCAGAGAAGATTCATAAGCAGATCCCTCCATGCCAAGGAGGCTGGTGCCCATCCACCACTGGATGCACAAGCTGCCTCGGGAGCTGTTCCGCAGCTGGAATTGAAAGCTCCACTTCCCAAAAATGGGGAAGGAAGAGATGGTAGGGCACCAATTTCAGCTAATGATTAGTAAATTTGGCAGGCTGAAGTATAATCCTAAGAACAGCTAAAGTTTAAATCTGTCCAAGTCAGAAAGAGGCCAGTAGCCGCCATTTTAACTCCGCACCTGACACAAGGGAAGTGGGGCTGACTGAAAATCACAGTGCAGGTAGGAACCAGCTTCTTTCCATCTAGATCAGATTGTAGCTCTAGGCTAAGCCCCAGGCCCACTTCGGGCAGGGAGGAAGCTGGGGGGGAGCTGTGCCAGCCTCTCTGGCAAAATACAGCCCACGACGCGGAGGCTGGTGATCATCCTACTTTGGCAATGCAAGCCACCCCAGAAGCTATTCTGTGGTAGGAATTGGAAACTCCATTTCCCAAAAACAGGGAGGGAGAGATGGTTGGCCACCGATTTCAGCTACTGATCAGTAAATTTGCGGGCTAAAGTATAACCCTAAGAACAGCTAAAGTTTGAACCTGTCCAAGTCAGAAAGAGGCTGATAGCCACTATTTTGACTCCACCCCCAGCACGAGGGGAAGCCCAGCTGACTGAAAATCACAGTGACGGTAGAGACCAGTTTCTTTCACCCATGGCCTGTAACCCTAGCCTAGGCTTCCACCCCACCTCTAGCAGGGAAGAAGCTGACAGGTCCCGCATTAACCTATCCAGGTAAATGCAGGTACATTTGGCTGACACACTGAATAATCAGAAGTCTACCAGGGCAACTGCAATCATCTTGGACATGAACAGCAAGATTGCTGCCCACACCTACAGCTCCATCCCCACCCCAGACAGGGGAGAAAGGGACGTGAAGCTTCATCAGTCTCTCTGGGCAACTACAGCCTAGGCCTGCATGAGTTGGATTATTCCACACAGCTGTGGCTCTATCCCTACCCCTGGCAAAGGAGAAAGTTGGGAGACGCTTCATTGGTCCTTGGGGCAATGAGGACAGCTTGAGCCTCAACAGCTTATAGCACCAAATACATCCTTGGCTCCTATGACACAAACAGCAAGGGAGAAAGGGCAGGAAGCCCTAAATTAAAGAGAAAAACTGCACCCACAGTAAATACTCTAGTAAGCCAGATGCCAAGACACCAACAAAAAATTACAATCCATACCAAGAAACAGGAAGATATGGCCCAGTTAAAGGAACAATATAGGCCTCTAAATGACATAAAGGAGTTGAGACAACTAATCATAGATATTCAAATGAATCTCCTTAATAAATCCAATGAGATAGCTAAATAAATTAAGGATATTAAGAAGACATTGAATGAGCACAAAGAAGAATTTGAAAGCATGCATAGAAAAAGAGCAGATCTTACAGGAATGAAAGGTGCAATAAATGAAATAAAAAATACACTGGAATGATATATTAGCAGATTTGAGGAGGCAGAAGAAAGGATTGGTGAGCTTGAAGAAAGGGCCTCTGAAAGTGAACATACAAAAGAACAGATGAAGAAAATATTGGAAAACTTGAACAAGTTCTCAGGGAACTAAACGACAGCAAGAGACATGCAAATATACATATCATGGGTGTCCCAGAAGAAGAAGAGAAGGGAAAGGGGGCAGAAGGAATATCTGAAGAAATAATGGTAGAAAATTTCCCAACACTATTGAAGGACATAGATATCCATGTCCAAGAAGCACGACATACGCCCACCTGAAAAAATCTGAATAGACCAACTCCGAGACATATACTACTCAGAATGTCAAGTGCCAAAGACAGAGAGAGAATTCTGAGAGCAGCAAAAGAAAAGCAATGCATAACATATAGAGATATCCAATAAGATTAAGTGCTGATTTCTCACCAGAACCATGGAGGCAAGAAGACAGTGATATGATATATTTAAGATACTGCAAGAGAAAAACTTCCAGCCAAGAATCTTATATCTGACAAGAATTTCTTTCAAAAAGGAGGGCGAGTTTAGAATAGTCACAGATAAACAGAAACTGAGAGAGTTTGTAACCAAGAGACCTGTTTTGCATGAAATACAAAAGGGTGTGCTACAGCCTGAAAAGAAAAGACAGGAAGAAAGGCCTGGAAGAGAGTCTAGAGATATAGATTATATCAACAAAAGTAACTGAAAGTGTCAAAAGAATGGTGAAAATAAAATATAACAGGTAAAACCCAAATATTCAGGAATAAACTTAACCAACTATATAAAGCACTTGTATTCAGGAAACTACAACTCGTTGTTAAAAGATATCAAAAAAAGACCTAAATAATTGGAAGAACATTCCATGCTCACGGATTGGAAGACTAAACATCATTAAGATGTCAATTCTACTCAAATTGATGTACAGATTCAATGCAATTCCAAATAAAAATTCCACTACCATTTTTTTAAATAAATGAAAAACATGATTATCAAATTTATTTGGAAGGGTATGGGGTCCTGAAAAGCCAGAAACATCTTAAAAATGAAAAGCAAAGTTGGAGGACTCTCATTTCCAGACTAGTTGTATCACCTACCTACAGTGGTAAAAACAGCATGGTACTGGCATAAAGACAGACACATAGACCAATGAAACCGAACTGATGGTTCAGAAACAGACTCCCACATCTACGGTCAAGTAATTTTTGACTAGCCTGTCAAACCCACCCAGAACAGTCCATTCAACAAATGGTGCTGAGAACACTGGATATCCATAGCAAAAGAAGGAAAGAGGACCCCTTTCTCACATCTTATACAAAAATTAACTCAAAATGAATAAAAAACCTAAATATAAAAGCAAGAACCATAAAGCTTCTAGAAGAAAATGTAGGACAATATCTTCAATATCTGGAGGTAGGTGGTGGATTCTTAAAGGAGATAAGGGAGGACTGTGATGGACTACTGATATTTAATGTATGTAGAAGTTTTAATTAGCTTTACTCTAAAAGTGTGGAAAAGTACAGAGTTCATGGTAACACATTATAGTGAGTAACAGCTGGTGTATAAATGGGAATGTGGCTTAAAATGGTAGTCTAGGGATGTAAATGCCAACTGATAGAAAGCTAGAGAATAATCTAGGGACCGAATAGCACAGTAAACCCAGAGGTGGATGAGAATTGTGGTTGATGGTACAGATGCAAGAGTGTCCTTTGTGAGCTAGAGCAGATGTACATCATTATTGCAGGGTGGTGGGAATGTGCAGAGGCATGGGAAAAATACAACTGGAGTGACCTATGAACTGTGGTTAATAGTAATAATGCAATATTCATGCATCTATGTCAAAGACGTACTGTGATGGTAATGGGGGAGTATGGAAAGTGTGTGCCAAACGTATACTATGGACCTGGTAATAATTGGATGATATTTTCTCATAATCTGTAACAAATGTTCCACCATGGTGTGGTGTGTTGATAGAGGGGTATTGTTTGGGAATTCTTCAATGTGCAGGATTGTTTTGTAAGTTTACAACTTCTCTCATAAAAATATATTTAAAAAACAATAATAGGGAAGTGGAT
>JAQZBX010035494.1:0-24553 GCA_029593785.1 Cabassous unicinctus
TCTACATCTGTAAAAAGGTATGGGTTTCCTACCTCAGGGTTCATGGTGATTAAATGAGATAGTTCATGTAAGTATAGAACAGAGTATATGGTCATGTAGCTCCTGGTTTTAATAAGGGAGTGAAAGTGATGGGGATAGAAATTAAAAGTAGAGATTTCAGTGGAGTACTAAAAATGTCTATTTTGAATCATCTCAATTGATTTTCTTTTGCAGCTCCCCAAATTCCACAATACATAGACTGCTTTTAGGTTTAAGCCATCCAAGCCCATAAGTATTAGTGTATAGAAATTCATGTGTATATGATGAATGCACATTGATTTGAATTAACCATATTCAAATAAGTTCTCTCTAAAAATAATACCTCAGATCTATTCTCGGGTTCAGCTGGTGAGTCCCAGAGGAACTCATGACTTGTTATGGATTGATTTGTGCCCACCCAAAAGGCATTTTCAGGCCCTAACTCCCGGTCCTGTGAATGTGAACTCATTTGTGAATAGGATCTCTGAAGTTGTTACTAGTTAAGATGGGGCCAAACTGGATTAGGGTGGGCCCTAATCCAACAGACTAGTGTCCTAGCAAGGAGAGGAAGTTTGGACAGGTACAGATGACTGACTTTGGGAGGGAGAGATAAAGAGATAAGGAGAGGAGGAGAGAGGGCCTAGTGATGGAGGCAGAGGTGGGGTTATGGACGCCATCACGCCATCACCAGAACTCCACCGACTTCAGAGGAAACATGGCGCTGCCAACACTGGAGTTTAGACCTCCGGCCTGCAGAACTGTGAGACAGGAGCCTCCTGTGGTTTAAGGCAACTAGGCGATGGTACTTTGTTACAGCAGCCCAGCAAACTCAGACAGGACTGGTCAGTTTTGTGCATTTTGTATAACTTACAACGTAGCTTTGGGGTTGGCCTCTTCCCACTGTTAAAGAACTATGGGTTAAGAGCATCGGCAAAAGTCTCTTTCACTCGTAGTTTGTGAGTCTGTGGGAGAGGCCCTCTAATGGGAGGCCCAGCCTTCCGTGAAGCCTTGTGATCCCCACTCTCTTCTTCCTCTCTCGGTGCTTTCTGCCTGTGCTCCTCAACTCCTCCTCTGCTCTCACTCCCTAACTCTGTAGCTCGTGGCTAGGTTGTAGAATCATTGAGGGCAAGTTTTGTACGTTCAAGTCCACTCATTCTTTCACCAGCAAATATATATTTAACACCCACCCCCGCCAGGCACTGCTTTCAGCCCAGGGCATTCACAGTGAGTTACACCCACTCCCGGCTGCCCCGTGGGACGTGGGCTCATCTGCGAGTGCCTGACTTGGGAGGCGATGTCAGGAAACACCAGTAAGGGAGTGAGGAAGCGAGGCAGCAGAGCCAAGGCCAGAAGGGCTGTGCCATCCAGCCAGTTAGCCAGGTGGGCGACTGGAGCTTAGTCCTGCTGGGGAACCCCCTCCTTGGCGTTACCCTAGGGGAGAGGTGAGGGAGCTGGCGAGCTGATACTCCCATCCGCTGCCAGCAGGGCTGCTCTCAGGGAGGGGGCAGTGATCACTCCTGGGCCTCTCTGGAAAATGAGCTCCAGCAACCAAAGACCTGACCAGGTGAAGAAATGCAGGTAGGGAAAGGGTGGGCTATTATGGACTTAAATGATAATAGCTGAGGAGATATTTGTAGAGTATTGGCAGCATCTGATACAGTTTCTGCTTTAAAGAGCCTGTACTGTAGTGGGGGGAAACCTAACAATCCAGAGACAAAGAAACACAATTTATAGTATGTCCAGTGGTGATAAGTGCAATGGAGAAAAATAAAGAAGTCGGATAGTTCTTTGGAGTGCCTGCAAGCTTTAACAACAGCACTGTGGACAAAGTTGATTTGTCATCATCTGGACCACATGTATAAAGAAAGACAGCATTACTATTCACATTATTATTTGCTAGATGTTTAGTATCCAGCAATGGCTCTCCAATTACTGTACCAGGGCTCTGCTGAGCATTAGCTTCTCGTGTTGTTTTAATGGCTTGTTTACTCACTAAGGACATTTAGTAGCTCCATATGTTGTATGTTGAGCTCAGAAAAGACGTCAATTAGAGCTAATTTGTAATCCCTCTGGAGAATTATTTTGAGGAATATATATATATCTCCTCTGAAAAAAAAGCAATTTTATAAAACATTAACCTGAGAATGGAAATGTCAACACAGAAACAATCTCCTAGTTTACTAAAGGTACACACAGTGATACCTCTTCCTACCCATCTCACGGGGCTCTTACTTAATGCATTTGATTTTATTTTTTAATGCATAATATCTCTTCAGCAACACAGAAATGGACATTCTAAGCATTGAAGGCATAATTAAGTAGAAATGATCTGGCATTGTTTCATTTTCATGGTGGGAGAAATTATAGCAATAAAAACCTTGTAGGTCTGTGTATTATGGGGAGAAAAATGACATTAATCCTAAGCAATGGGATATAATTGAGAGTTGTTGCCAGGCCTTACAGTGACAGAAAAATCACCTTTCTGATCTTTTTTGTTTCTTTGAGTAATTACCAGTTATCAAAAAGGAACAGTTCATTGCTATAACCTCTTTCTGTTAATTGGAAGAGAAACTATTTTATCTTATTTTGACAGTCCCTTACCTAAACTATTAACAGATTTCTTTACTCTGCATTATTAATTTAAATCAGCAATTGTAGTTCTTGATTACTGGGCATCCTCTCCCACCTCTTTCAAACCTTGCTTCCTGGGCTTTGTGCTGAGACCTGTGGGTTTCCACTCAATACTGGTCTTAAATACACAGCTTTTTTTTTTTTTTCCCCTGCAAGCTACTAACAGCTGCCAGTGCTTTCAATTACACCTTCTAGATTTTGTACTGGTGTTAAATAGGCTGCCACTGAAGTTGGTTGCTTCTGATAAGTGTAGAACTAAGGGATATTGTAGGGTGCAGGGCGAGATGATCTTTTTCACCAATCTAATGGAAATAAAAGATTGAACAAATGGCTCCTTTTCTTGCTTGCTTTAAATAGAAATGTTGTAAATGATACTCTTAAACAACTGAATCACAGGAAAAATTTCCACTGACAAAGGAAAAGAAGGAAAGAACGAAAAGGACCTTTAGTTAACTGTGTTGGTTATTGGCAATGCACATTTTAAGATACAAAGGCTATGCAATCCAGTTCTTCGGGGTTGATTTCATCCTCAACAAGATTACCTAGTGGGGAGCCAGTTAGATGGCTGTCCTTCCTCTTCTTTCCTTCTAGCAGGCTCTCTTGGCCTGCATGGAGGACCATGCCAGCCTCCTTTAGTTGTCATACACTCTCAGAGATCAAGAGGACAGTACAAAGCTGTTGGTGCCTGGCCAGCTCCCCCGGCACTCACCGTCCCTCCGTGCTGACTGCTTCTCAGTGGGAGCACCTCGCACTGCTTCTCCACACGGTCTCTGGGGATGGGAACCATGCTCTGCCCCTGCACAGGGCAGGCTGGAGGTGCTGGTGAGGTGGTATTCTTGGGGGCAGTTCCCAATCATCTCTCCGTTGATGGACAGCTCTGACCGAGGTGTGGCTACATACTCCCAGAGGTCCCAAGTTGGATGGAGCTCCAGTTGCTCTCAATGATACCTGCTTTTTAATGTACCCACTGGCTGCCATCCTTGCCCTGTCTTACTACTCCACTATGCTACCAATATTTCCTGGAACCACCCCCAAATAAACTACTTCTACTTGTAGCTTAGTGTTATTGGCAGTATGAAGATTCTAGAGTCTCACCTATAGAGGTGCTCTTTGGCTTTACAAATGCCCTTTTCTTCTTTCCTCAAAGCAGTGCCCACAGCTAGTCCAGATTTCTCCTTGAAATATTTTAAGATTACTTAAAAAGACCTGGAAGAGTAACATGAAAACTGTACTTTTAACCTTAAACATGAAGGCATCACATCTCCTGGCAATTCAGTAAGCTTTCCTGTTGTCTGAAATAGCCAAGATACCCTGGTTAACAGAATGCATAATCAATTTTTAAACAGTTGGTCCGATAGCATAATGCTGTGTTTTCCTTCACAGAAATAATTATTGGGGTCCTCCTATGCACATGTTTTGGAAAGTGGTCCCCTTTGTATGATGGGGCCCCACGAAAGCTCAGGACTGGGGATACTAACTACATTCTGGGGAAGGGCCTGTTTCCTTCTGCCATAAGTTTCCTTGCATTGTGGGATTTGTAGAAGTGACTGCCGTATCCAAGTAATCAAGGCATAGGGGATGGAGGAGAGGATTAATAGGGATTAATAGGGATTAATAGGATTAATTATCTGAATGCAGCTCATTTTAGGTCTTGTTATATGGCCTCCCACCCCATATAGGCTTGCCTAAGAAGCATTCCAAGATGATTCTTGATGAGTATCTATTAAATAGAAAAAGAAGAAAGAGAATTAACTCCTCCTTCATAGAAATCTTCCCAACAGAACCAGTGTTTACAGGTTCTACAAAATCCCAATGTTAGGCTTCCTTCTCCTTCTGCTGAGTTTCCAGTGGCTGCCAGGCCCATGGAGATAAAATTGACAAAGATGGATGATGGGAACTGGGATAGATTGAATTATGCACCCCTACTTAGACATGTTCTTAATCTGCATTCCTGTGAGTGTGAACCCATTGTAAATAGGACCTCTTGAAGAGTTATTTCTCGTTAATGTGTGGCCCAAGTGAATAGGGTGGGTCTTAATCCTCCAGTCTTATGAGGAGCTAGAAGCTGGAAATGAGTGGAAAACCGGAAGATCAGAAGAAAGAAGCGGACGTTGCTATGTGAGGGGAACACAAGGATCCCCATGGATCGCGAGCAGCCAGCACCAGAACGCTGCCAGCCCTTCTAGCCTCCGAAACTAGACAATAGCTTCCTGCTGGTTAAGCCAAAGCCAGCCTGTGGTATTTGTGATAGCAGCTCAGGCAGACTATGACAGGAACCCACAGAGGCCACTTCTCTCTGTCAATTCAGGAATGGCATATATGGAATAGAAAAACACAAAATTAAACACGTGGCCAGTACCAAAGAGTAGTGTGTTCCCTGTGATGGGGAAGGCCTTGAGGTAGATAGGAAGTGAGAAGTTATCTGAACATAAATGTAGAAACAGGATGTTCACAGAGGATATTTCCTATATGGGTAGCATACAGACTTAGTTAAAGAAGTAACATTTGGTTCTAGGGCCTTGTGGCTCAGAGCATCAAACTGGAAGCCTAAGAATCACCTGGGTCCCTCCTCAGTTTTGCTGAATCACAGTTTGCATTTTTAACAAGTTACCTGGTGATTGTTATGTGTCCTAAGGTTTGGGAAGCATTGACCTAGAGTAGGGGTTCTTAACCTTTTTTGCTCCGTGGACCCCTTTGCCAGTCAGGTAAAAACCACGGACCCCTTACTAAGTCCACACTACACCGTGTATTATTTAATAAGTATATCACACCTGCACCAACACGTCCCCACAAGAATAATGCTTTTTTGAATTTCAATTCAAGCTCACGGACTGCTGGTTAAGAACCCCTGCCCTAGAGTTAAGACCTGCAATGTCCAAACCTGCAGCCACGAGCCACAAGTTGCTACTGAGCACTTGAGGTGTGGTTACTCTGAACTGAAATATGCTATAAGTGAAAAATAAACACAGAACTTCAAAGACTTAGTATGAGAAAAAGACTGTAAAATGCTTCATTAATAGTTTTATATTGATTACTTGTTGAAATGATACTATTTGAATATATCGGGATAAATAAAACATATTTTATACAAATAATTTTAACTGTTCCTTATTTCTTGTTTTAATGTGGCTACTAGAAAATTTGAAATTACTTGGGTTACGTGACCAAAGTCAATAAGCCTAATGCAGCCTGTCTCTCCTATTTATTACAACTAAAAACTCTGAACAGAATATGAAAAGCAACTAATAACACAAGAATTCTGTAAAGTAAAAATAGCAGCTAGATTAGAGATTGAAGTAAAAACTTGAATGACTTATTATGGGGGTAGAGATGAAGGGTGTGGTGCCAGGTGTATTTCATGTTTTCTTTGTTCTTGGCTTCCCAGCTTTGAACCCAGGACAGGCTGAATCCTTGAATTGCACAGCAGATATTGATAACAAAAACTGAGGGGTATAACCCCTCATTTTGGCCGAAGGCCTGGAAAAAGAGACCCCTGCCAGCTGGAGATACATGTCGCTTCTCTCTTTCTCTTCTCCCCCAACCCTGTCCAGAGTCCAGCCCCAGGCCCCAAGCTGCTGCTGTGGTGGTGGTACCCAGACCTCACAGAAGGCTCAGCGCTCTACAAGAAGAAGCAGGAAAAGGAGCTCCTGTCCTCCTAAGAGGGTGGACCATCTCTGCTGTGTTTGCTTTCTCTTTCCTTTTACAACTTAATCCTGAAGGTGGTCCGATTCACACATAACTACACCACAGTGTCTGAAATATCTGAGAACATTCTATATTTCTGGCTAGAGAAACCAGGGAAAGAGGCCTCTGGGAACTGGAGAGTGTGGGAGAAGTACTGGAGAGGAGAGAGCTGAAGAAATGGGCCCCCAAACTCTGGGTATGCACTGACATAACACTTGGAAACTCACCCATGAGCTGGATGTGTGGAACAGCTCCAGTAGAGCACAGCAAAGGCCTGGAGGACTTCACTACAATATTAACCGTGGCGCAAGGCCCAGACTCCCTGAATGGAGCATGCACCAGGGAGAGTCAAACAGCTTTGCAGACAAAGCTGACATTGGGATCACCACCACCAAATGTGAAACATCTTGCCAATCTGAAGCTAACCAGATTGATTTCCAGTGTTTTAAAAAAATCAACATTCTCCAAAGGATTTTAATAATACCCAGAAACTTGTGAGATAAAGTTAAAATGTCCTGGATACAATCCAAAGGTATTGTAAGATTTTACTAAGAACCAGTAAAATCTGAAAAATACTCAAGGGAAAAGGCAATAAATAGATGCCAAACACAAGGTGACCTAAATATTGGAAATGTCAAAGGTTTTAGAGTAGCCATTATAACCATCGCCTGTGAAAGTTAACACCCTTGAAAGATAGAAGTTCTCTGTGCAGAAATACAAACAATAAAAAAGTACCAAATGGAAATTTTAGAACTGAAAAATACAAATATGAAATAAAAAATACATTGGACAGAATGGAGGTGAAAGAAGAAAGAGTCCAATAGAAATTTTATACAGTCTGAAGAGCACAGAGGAAAAAGATAAAAAAACAAAAAACAAAACAGAGCTGTAGTGTCTTGTAAAACAATATCAGAAGATTTAACAATCATGTCCCTAGAGTCCCAGAAAGGAGAGTTTGAAGCAGAAAAAAAACATTCAAAGAAATAATGAATGCAAACTCCCCAAATTTGTCAAGTTCATAAATTTAAAAATTCAAGAAGCTCAATGAATCCAAACAAAGCAAGCTCAGAGAAAATCATGCTCAGATACAGAATAATCAAACTGCTGAAAACCAAAGTAAAGTAAAAACTTGAAAGTAGCCAGAGAAAAGCAACATATGTAAGTATCCACTGATATGAATGACTACAAATATATCATCAGAAATTTCAGAGAACAGAAAACAGTAAAATAACATCTTGAAAGTGATGAGAGAAAATACTGCCCACCTAGAATTTTATATCCAGAGAAAATACCTTTCAGGTATAAAGACAAAATAAACACATTATCAGTCGAAAGGAAGCTAGCACAATTTATTACCGGTAGACTTCTGTAAACCAGTGCTAAAGGAAATTCTTCGGGTTGAAGGGAAATGGATGGAACTTTGAACATTAGGAATAAAGGAAAAGGAAAAGAAATGGTAAATACTTGGGTAAATATAAAAGACCATTTTCTTTAAATTAAAATTCTTTAAAACGTGTATGACTGTTGAAAGCAAAATTATAACATTCCCTGGAAGGTTTTAAATGTAGTTATATAAAATATATATAGAAATTCTAAAATAAAGGGAGTATGGCACAGGGACCTATACAGCTGTAAGATTTCTTTATTTTATTGAAATAGTAAAGTATTAACCTTAAGTAGACTTTGAAAAATCAGGTGTACATAGATTGTAATCCCTTGAGCAACCACTTAGAATTGATACAAAGGGATGTAGTCAATGACAATAGATAAAATGGAATATTAAAAATACTCAAATAATCAAAAATAAGGCAGGAAAAGGGGAACTAAAGAATAAATAATAAAACCAAAACAAACAGAGGGGACAAATAGAAAACAAATGATAAAATGGTAGGCCTAAATACAACCAGATATAGTCAGATTGGATAAAACATTAAGACCTAACTAAATACTGTGTACAAGATACCCACTTTAAAGACAAAGATATTAGGATAAAAGAATGGAAAAAGGTGTACTATGCAAACCTAATTCATAAGAATTCTGGAAGTGTTGTTTTAATATTAGACACAATATTTTCAGGATAAAGAAAATAACTAGGGATAAACAAGAACTTTAAGTAATTATAAAAGAGTCAATTCACCAAGAAGACATAAGAATCCTAAGTGTGTTTGTATCTAAAAAGAGAGGGCCAGAATACCTGAAGAAAAAAAAAACGGAAAGGAGAAATAGACAAATTCACAATTAGATTTAGCAACTTTAAGACTCTAGAGAACAATTAGAAAAAAACTCAGCAAGGGTAAAGAAGACTGAAAAATTCCCAATCACCTTGACCTCTTTGGCACATATAGAATACTCTACCAACAGCAGAAGAATATTCATTCTTTTCAAGTGCTCATAGAACATTCACAAAGATAGACCATATTCTTGGCTTTAAATTGAATCTTAAAAGATTTATAAAAATTGAAATTATACAAAGCAGCTTCACTGACCATACAGAATTAAATTAGAAATCAGTAACAAAGATACTAGGGAAATCTCTAAATATTTTTGTATGAAACAACACACTTCTAAAGAAACCATGGGTTATAGGAAGCAAAGGAGGAAAAAGGAAACAATGACAAGATGGGACAAATAGAAAACAAATAGCAAGATGATAGATTTAAACTGAATCACTATCAATGACCACATTATGTATAAATGCTCTTAACACTCCCCATTAAAAAGGCAGAGATTTTCAGATTGATTACAAAATCAAGACTTAACTATATATGTTGCCTAAAAGAAACACACTTTAAATACAAAGAACACAAATTGGTTAAAAGTAAAAGAATGGATTTGAACCTACAGTTAGTACTAGATTTGATAGGTGTATATCAAAGAGACTTAAATCTTTGGGCTGTCCATGTGCCAGTCAGGCCCTGAATCTCAACAGAATTGCAATACTTACTCTCCAGTTCATTGGACTCACCCAGGACAACTAACAAGGAAGTGATGATGGACAATGACCATTCCAAGGAACAGAGAGAGTCTACAACTGCAAGCAAAACAGTCCCATTCATCTGCCCCATGGGATCTAAGACCCCTCTCAATTAGAGGCGGAATGGGCATCACCATCCCAGATCCTCAGGATTGGGGAATGAATGATGGACTAGAGTAGACTTACTGGTATTCTACTATAGACTTATTGTTATTCTAGCAGTGGAAGAACTTTTATCATTGATGTGGAGGCAGTGGCCACCGGAGGGTCTGAGGGGAGGGAGAGGAGATATAAAATAGGTGTAATATGGGGACATTTTAAGGACATTGGATTTGCCCTGAATGATGTAGCAATGACAGATACAGGCCGTCATATATCTTGTCATAACTTACAAAATTGTGCAGGAGAGAGTTTAAACTATAATGTAAACTATAATCCACACTTAGTGGCAATGCTCCAAAAAGTGTTTATTAATTGTAACAAATGTACCACACTGATGAAGGATATTGTTGATGTGGGAATGTGTGGGAGGTATAGGGAGTAGGACATATGGGAATCCACTACATTTTTTAAAAAACAATTTATTGAAGTCTGTCATTCATACATGAACATACATAAACTATAAGTGTTCGGTAAACATTGTGAACTTACAAAACAAACATGCATAACATCATACAGGGCTCAAACACATACCCACCCACCCAAACACCCAGCATTGTTGTGAAACATTTGTTAATGAATCACGAAAGGGCATCGTCAAAGTATTACTACCAACTATAGTCTGCCACCCGGCCTGGCGGCTCACCTGCTTGCAGGATCTGGCAGCACACCTGTTCATGGTGCCTGGCGGCGCACCCGCAGACGGGGCCTGATGGCGCACCCATGCGCGGGGCATGGCTGCTTACCCTCCTGTGGGACCTGGCGGCGCACCCACACACAGGGTCTGGTGGCCCATGCACCTTCTATATTTTTCTTTTTTTAAAATTTTTACCATGAGGTCCCGAGGATCAAACCCAGGTCCCTCCATATGGGAGACAGATGCCCAACCACCTGAGCCACATCTGTCCCCCTGCTATATCTCTTAAGGTTGACCAAAGATACCCAAAGTTACAGTTTTTCCCATACAGGATGTTCATATAATAAATCAGGCTTAGTTTATCACCAGCATTCTAAAAACCAGACCTAGGGAGAAAAACTAGGTCTGGGGACACATGCATGGTTTCTAATATAGCGAACGTTTAGCCTACCCTAATTATCACAAAATCAGGTCAGCGAGAATATTCGCATTCCACTACATTTTTTATGTAACATTTATGTAATCTAAATATCTTTAAAGAAATAAAATAAGTGTACTAAAAAAAGTAAAAGAATGGGAAATGGTATACCATATTAACAACAAAGAAAGAAAAAGAGAGTGGCTGTATTAATATCAAAGTAAATTTCAGAGCAAAGAAAGTTACCAGATTTAAAGAAGGTCACTTCATAATGATAAAGGGGTAAGTTCCTCAAAAAACATAATGATCATAAAACCTAATTAAATTATCACTTAGTCACAGAATTTCAAAATGCATCAAAACTTCAAAATACGTGACACAAAAACTGATACTTGAAGCAAGGACAAATTGATAAATCCATAATTATAGTCAAAGGTGTTAATGCTCCAATCTCAATAATTGATAGAATTCTATAAGTATATAGAAGACTTGAAAAAACATTCTTTTCAGGTGCACATGGAACATTTATCAACTTAGACCAAATTCTGAATCACAATACAAACCTTAGTAAATTTAAAATGTTTCCAGTCATGCAGAGTGTACTCATTTACCACAATGGAACTAAACTGAAAGTCAATAAGAGAAAGAGAGAGCTCTGGAAAATGCCTACATATTTGGAAACAACACACTTCTAAATAGACCAAATATTAAAAAGGAAATTCAAAGGGTAAATTAGAAAGCATTTTGAACTGAATAAAAATGAAAACAACATGTCAAAATTTGTGGGATTCTTCTAAATCAGTATTTGGGGGGAAGTTTAGGTACTAATCATCTATGTCAGAGAAGAAGGAAGGTCTCAAATCAATGACCTCAGCTTGCATATTAAGAAACTAGGAAAAAAAGAGCAAATTAAAAACAGTAAGCAGAAGAAAGGAAATAAAATCAGAGCTGAGGTCCAAGTAATCAAAAATAGAAAAACAATAGATACAATCAATGAAAACAAAAATTGGACATTTTGTGATCATCAATAAAATTGATAGACCTCTAGTCAGTGAACAAGAGAAAAAATAGAAAAGTTACATTCTCTTTATATCAGGAATGAGAAAGGTGGCATCACTGCAGAGTCTATATATGTTTAAAGGATAACAAGGGAATATTATAAAGAACTTTATGCCAATAAATTCGACAACCTAGATTAAATGGACACATTTCTTGAAAGACCCAAACTACCAAAGTTTCCTCAAGAAGAAATAGGTAATGTGAACAGCCCTATATCTGCTTAAGAAGTTGGATTTGTACTTAAAAATCTTACACAGAAAACTCCAGACATGTTGGCTTCATTGGTGAATTCTACCTAACAAAAATTTAAGAAAAAAATAATACTAATTTTAGGCAAACTCTTCCAGAAAATTGAAGAGAAGCAATACTTTCCAACCCATTCTTTAAAGCCACCATTACCCTGAGGTCAAAACCAAAGACATTACAAGAAAAAAAAAAACTACAGATTAATATCTTTCATAAACACAGATACAGAAATTCTAAATAAAATTACAGCAATTGTCATCTGACAAAAATAATACAACATAATCACGTGTGGGGTGTATCTGAGGAAAAATTGTTGACTCAACATTTTATAAATTAGTCAATTTAATTCACCATGTTAAAAACAAAAAAATTTGTGACCTTTGGTTAGACAAAGACTTATCAAGATACAGCATCAAGAGCTCAATCTGTAAGAGAGAATTTGATAAACTTTTGCTCTGTGAAAGACTTGAGGAAATGCAAAGAAAAGTCACAGAGCAGGAGAAAATATTTACAGATTAAATAACTCACAAAGAACATTTATCCATAATATATGAAAAACACCCCAAATTTATTAATAAGAAAGCAAACAGCTCACTAATAAAATATTTGAACAGAGCCTTCATTAAAGAAGGTATACTAATGGCAAATAAACACTTGAAAAGATAGGCAACATCAGGGATATGCAAATTAAAACCACAATATGATACCACTGCACACCTGTTAGAATGGCTATAATAAATAAAAACAGCTAATTGCCGATGAGGATGTTGAGTAACTAGAATAAATATATTGCCTGTGAGATTACAAAATGGTACTGCCACTTTGGAAAAGAGTTTGATAGTTTCTTATAAACCATGCAATTACTATATGACCCAGCTATCTCATTCCTGGATTTCTCTCAAAAGAAATGAAAATTTTTGTTTTCATAAAAACCTGTACACAGAGGTCTACAGCAGCTTTATTCACAAGCTCCAAAATTGGAAACCACCAAATGTCCTTTGACTGGGACAAACTGGTACATTGTGACAAAGAAATACTACTCAATAATACGTTGATATTGGCAACAACATGGGTGACTTTGGAAGTAATCATGCTGATTTTAAAAAGCCAGATACAAAAGACCACATTTGTATGATTCCATTTATATGATATTCTGGAAAAGGCAAACAGAAGGGACAGATAACAGATCATTGCTTGCCAGGGGCTAGGGTAGAGGGTTAAGTGGGCGTAGAGGGAGTTGTTCTGGCGGGATAGAACCGTTGAATATCTTAACTATGGTCGTGGTTGCATGACTCGATGCATTTATGGTGGGAAAACATGTACACGCCTTGATCCCGGGAACCTGTATTAGGTTGCGTGGCAAAGAAGTAAGCAGATGGAGTTAAGGCTGATGGTCAGCCAACTTTAAGATAAGGAATTTATCCTGGGTGATCCGAGGGAGCCCAATATAATCTCAACTATCCTTAAAAATGGAAATGGGAGGCAGACGAAGAGATCTGAGTGATACGACCTGAGAACGACTCAGCTTGCCTTTTCTAGCTTTGGAGATGGAGCAAAGCAGGCAATCAGGCAAGAAATGTGGTGGCCTCTGGAAGCTGGAAAAGGCAAGGAAACGGATCCCACCTAGAGCCCACAGAAGGCAACTGGACCTTGTCAATGCCTTGATTTTAGCCCAGTGAGACCCACGTCAGATTTTACCTTAAAGAACTGTTAAGATAATGTATTTGTGTTGTTTAAACCATTAAATGTGTGGTAACTTGTTATGGCAGCAATGGCAGATTAATACAGCATTCATTTGTCAAAGCCTATGGAATCGGGTATCAAAAAAAGTGAACTTTACCTCATGTAAGTTAAAAAACTAAATTTAGGACATTTAAAATTGCATATTATATTTCTATTGCACAGGGCTGGCCTAGAGCATCTTAAAAGTATCTGATGTGAAATATGTTATCAAACATGTTAAACTCATATGTGAATTAGAAAAGTTGGCTGGCATTGTGTGCGACCTTTCTTTTTAAGTCTGTCCCCTGGCTCCCTGGGATTGTGGTGGTCCCCAAGGTTCTCTCTGACACATTCTCCTCCCAACTTGTTCTGTGTTAGAGCCAAGGAAATTGCATATAGATTAATTCTTTGTTTAACACTAAATCTGTAGAGCACAATGACTGTTTTCCAAACCAAAGTTTAGTACATGTGGACAAATGGTGGTTTACTTTAGATACAGACATTTGAAATAAGGGTTGTCATAGAAAACATAAAGCTTTGGTTGTCTTCAAGGAGTGTGCTGAGTGCCTTGGATGAAGGTGCTCATACAAAACATAATTACTCTGCCTTGTTTTTTGAACTCAGACACTTCAATATTACCTTGTGTGTTATTTTTGATCATCAAGTACCTTTTCAGTGTTTTATATCCTTCAGAAGAGGCATGAAATTTTACAATTTCTGTTTTCAAAAGATGAGACAAGGTTTGCTCCTACTCAGATAGCAACATTCATTTGTAAAACACTTTGGTCCTTAATGTCTGGTATACTGGAATACTGATGCTTCTGAGTAACTGTTAAGATTGTAAGTTCCATTGCAAAAGTTTTCCCACTTGGTTTCAAGAAGAGTTTTCACTTTGGGGAAGGATTTAAAACCAATGGTGGGGAAGCGGGTGTGGCTCAGTGGATAGAGCCCCCGTTTACCATATGAGAGGCCCCGGGTTCGCTTCCCAGCGCCCCCTTGTGAGGGCAGGCCGGCTCACGCGGCGCCGTGGGCTGATGCGGCAAGACCTCACAGCAAGGGGGAGATAAGCAGACACAGAAAAGACACGCAGCGAATGGACACAGCAGCACAAGCAGCAAGGGGGGGATAAATAAATAAAAATAAATAAATCTTAAAAAATAAAAAAATAAAAATAAATAAATAAATAAAACCAATGGTGTCCTTTGGAGGGGGACTATAAACCCACTGGAATTGCAGGCAAAATTTATGTGTGTACAAATGTGTTTTTGTCCTGGAGAGAAGGAACATATCTTTCATTGGCAACACAAAGAGAACAACCACTGTCTTAGCAGATGCATAAAAGTCCACTTGTGGAGAAGAAGAATTATTTCATAAACATTGCTTGCATACCAGTTTCCCAAAGTGTGTTTTGTAGAACCCTGGGCCATAAGCATCTAGAAGAGGAAAAGGATCCCATGTTGAAATATTGGGAAACATGCTCTATATATTTTTAGAGATTCTTAGTAGATATCACTCTACTTTTTACAACTTAAATGCTTTGACCAAATTTACTTAACAGGTAAAAATTAGCAGACTACAACTCTCAATTTAGGTCATTGTTGATGCATTGTCTAAAAACACTGCAAATCTAAAGCAATGTATTTCTTTGCTTTAAATCTTTGTTATAAAATACATCTGTCTCATTTAGATTTTTTAAAAATTTACAACTGCAGATTCTTAAAGAAACTATTTATCTTAAAGAAATTTGTTTGTATGAAAGAAGAGAGATATTTTAACATGTGAATGTTTTTAGCTAAATATCAGTCTTTAAATACCTATGCAACAGGGAGCCTGTCTCATTGGAGAAGGAGCTACCATTTCTAATTGGATACAACAGCAAAAGAACAAAACAAAACAAGAGACATACCCACTATATTGCTGTTTCTTCTTGTTACATTTCACAGGAAACATTGGTAGAAAATTTCTTGCTGCGTTACATTTCTAGGATTAGCGGGTGGCATCGAGAGTTTCCTGTGTCCTGGGCACATATCGGGCATGTTATTCCCTGCCTCTCATTCACTGCATCACTTTATTCACTGTGTCCATCCGCACCACACGGTATAGTATATGGAGATGTGAGATCTCAGTTTCAAAGGGGTGAAGCAAGTTGTTTTCAAATCATACATTTACTATGTCTTTTTCTTTTAACTAGCTTTATTAAGATAAAAGACAAATACCATAAATTCCCCCATTTAAAGTGTACAGTTCAGGGTTTTTTAGTATATTCATAGAGTTGTGCAACTATCACTGCGGTTTAACTTTAGAACACTTTTTTATCACCCCAAAAAGAAATCCCATACCCATTAGCAGTTAGTCCCACTCACTCTTCCCTTCCAGCCCCAGGCACTCACTAATTGACTTTTGGTCTCTTCGGATTTGCCTATTCTAGGCATTGCAAGTCCAGGGAATCTTACAAGATGTGGTCTTTCCTGGCTGGCTTCTTTCACTTAGCATTCTGTTGTCAAGTCTCACCCATGTTGTAACATGTATCATTACGTCATTCTTTAATGGCTGAATAATATTCCATTGTATGGGTATACCATATTTGATTACCCTTTTGTCAGTTGATGGACATTTGGGTTGTTTCCTTTTTTTTTTTTTTTGGCTATTATGAATGATGCTGCTATGAATATTTGTTTACAACTTTTTGTGTGGACATATGTTTTCAACTGTCTTGAGTATATGCCTAGGATAACCAATGTTTAACTTTTGTGAAACTACCAAACCATTTTCTTCAGACTGGATAATCTCACTTAACTTATCTTCCAAGTTTACCAGTTCTTTCCTCTTCCAGTTTACATTTGCTGTTGGGCCCCTCTAGTGAATTTTTCATATTGTAATTTTCAACTTGAGAATTTATAATTGTCTTTTTATTAATATATTCTATTTGGCGAGACTTCATTGTCATGCTTTCCTTTAATTCTTTGACCATATTAACAATGGCTGACTTAAAGTCCTTGTCTGTTAAGCCAACATCTGGGCCATCTTGGGGGCATTTCCCATTGGCTGCTTTTCCCCCTTTGTGTGGGCCACTCTGCCCTGTTTCTTTCATGTCCCACAATGTTATTGGCATCTGCACATTGTGTATTATATAGTGTAACGACTCTGGTTTTAGGTCTCTCTGTTCCCCCACATGAATTTTTTTTTTAATTGTTTTTCTTGTTGCTGCTTATTTATTTGGTGACTTTCCTGGACTAAATCTGTAGATTCTGTATTCCTTGCAGGATGTGACCACTAAGTTCTCTGATAGCTTTTTAAAAAGCCGTCTAGATCCCCAGGAATATATCCTAGCTTTTCAAAATACCCTGTGGTCATCTCATTCTCCGAGTCTCTTCCTGAAAAATTTTGACCTGGCTCTTGCTTGCCCCAACTGGAATCACAGCCTTAGGCAGGTGTAGTGATACTTGTTATGTGTAGGTTGCTATTATTTTCTTTCTCTTCATGCCTGGGAGCTAGGACTTTTTTTACCAGAGCTGAGCTCCAAGACAAATCAAATAGAGATAACCTGGGAATGAAGGTTTTCCAAGGAGCTGCTAATTTGATCAAACAATTATTGGTTGTTTCCTGGAGATGGGGCCTTGAATGGAGCTCCAGAAGAAGTCTGTTTCCTCCTCTGCCTTTGAGGTGGTAGGCTTTTCATGGCCTCATTCCACTGAGCTGGGAGGGAAGAGGTATGGATGGTCCCAAGTTGAAATGCCATACTCCTCACTTTTTTTAAAAAACCAATTGTATTGATACATATTAATAAAGCATGCAATTCATCCAAAGTGTACAATCAATGGTATTTGCTATAATCACATAGTGTGTGTTCATCATTTCAGTCATTAATAAAGCATTTTCATTATTTCAATAATAATAATAAACAAGAAAATTCCTCACCTCTCAATCTCTCTATGCTCACCCCACTGTACATAGCTGCTGTTTCTGGTTATTCTATCCAAAGTGTGTAATCAATGGCTTTTAGTATAATCACAATGTTGTACATTCATCTCAAAATTGTTAGAACAATTTCATTACTCCAAAAAAGAAAGACTCCACACCCCTTAGCATTCGTTCCTCAGACCTAATAACCACTAATCTCCTTGCATCTTTATAATTTGATTTAAATTTACATTTTATATAAATGGTATCATGCAATATGTAGTACTCTGTGTCTGGTCTCCATCACTTAGTATAATTTTTTTTTTGTCTGATATTAAAATTTTGTACTATTAACTTACATTTGTTCAGCTTCAAAGAAAAATGGGCTTATATATGCAATTCTACCCATATTCATATATTTTTTTAAATGTGAGATTCGGTAGTCTTTCTTGAATAGATGCTTTTTGGTTCATTCTGTGCCTTTGATTAAATTCCAGAGTTCTGAAAGTGTTAGGTTTGCTTATTTTTGCCTGTATTTTCATTGTTTTCTGGGGAAGCAGTTTCCCTGGAGCCTTAACTCTGCCATTTGAGTTGGAAAGCTTAATCAAGCTCAGGTTGATTAACACCTATGCTGTTGAATGCTATTTTAGTCAATTAATAACTTCATGGATATAAAGTTCTTCGAAGAGTTCTGGGCATACGATGTCAGCATTATAAGCATTTAAAAATGTCAGTGTTTGCTGTTATCATTGTGGGTTTTTAAATTAGAGAAGTTGTGAGTTTACAAAATCATCTGTTGTTGTTATTCTCCTCTCTTCCCCAAGAGCTGCTTCTCTCTTCTGTTACATTATTTCAAGCACAGTGAATAAGGATATTTGAAGCCACAACTGTATGAAGCCATTGATAGCCAAGGAAAGCATTTATGATGTAGTTTCAGTGAGTTAACCCAATAACTACAACTGATGCAAAGAGTTTCAGGCTCCAAACTAGCACGTCACGTTGGATAAATTCTACTCAAGCCTGGGAGTAAAACTAGGGTTACCTTAAGCAGGGACTGAAGAGAAATTTAGTATCATGACAAAGGTACTAAACTGGGCTTACAGGCAATTTAACCTTTTTAAATAAAAAAAAAAAGTTATTTTTTTTTCTTTTAAAAACCTAATTGAATGGAAAAATACTCTTTCTAAATCTTATTTCTGAGGACTGTGGCTGAGCATAGACAAGTTGCATATCCTAATTAGAAGTGAGATATATATAGGAAGAAATTGGAAGCCCCCTGAATGATGTCATTTTACCTGCATCGTTTGTTTTTGTTTTTTTTCGCAAATTTTAAGATGAATTAATTTTTTAAAAAAATTTCCAAAATTTGCAAACACTCTATACCCATCAAGCCACAACTCCCCTTTCCTCCCTCTCCCCATCCCCTGGCAAGCTCGAATCCACCTTCTGTATTTACAAAGTTACTATTTCTAGATATTTCATATAGGTGAAGTCATACACATTTTGTCCTTATGTGCCTTGCTTATTTCACTCAGCATAAGGTTTTCAGAGTTCATCCATGTTGCAGCATGCCTCACAACTTCATTCCTTCATATGGCCAAATAATACTCCATTGTGTGTATGTGCCCTATTTTGTTTATCCTCTCATCTGTTGATGGACACTTGGGTTGTGTCCACATTTTGACTCTTGTGAATAATGCTGCTATGAACATTGGAGTATGAGTATTGTTTGAGTCCCTGTTTTGAGTTTCTCTGAGCATATACCTAGAAGTGGAATTGTTGGGTCATCTGGTAATCCTATATTTTACTCTCTGCGGAGCGACCATACTGTTTTCCTCAGGGACTGCACTGTTTTACATCCATATGCATCTTGTGAATGGAAAACAACCCCCAGTCTATACGGGATAGAAATGTTTGAAATAGGGTGGCATGAGCCCTGTTATTGGAAGTGCCTGTGGGGAGGCAGATAGAAGTGCCCTTTGGGTGCAGGCTGTAGAAACAGAGTGTTTTTTAAAAGAATAAAATGACCTGAAATAACAAAGCTCTGGATAATCCATGAACAAAGTGTCTTAAGGTCTATGGGTGATATATCTAATGGTCTTGAAGACTAAGTAAGACAAGGGTAGGTGCATATGTTTATCAGTGACATGGGCGTCCCACTTTTGCCTGGAAGTGGAAATAGGTATGAAGAGGCAAATTGTTGGGCTATGCTGCCAGAAGCCAACATGCCTAATGGGTTTTTATTTTATTTTTTATTTTTGTTTGGAGAGAAGCAAAAAAAAAAAAGGACAACTACAGAAAAGGGGACAGGCCAAGGTATTCTCTTGACCAAGGTGTCCTGTGTATGTGGTAGGTGAAGTCTAAGCCTTGGGTGAGGAGCACTCTCCTCTGTGTAAGCTGTGGAGGCTCCGCGCTTTGCAGTGACTCTATGGGGAAACTCTGGAAGCTCAGGGAGGCAGCCTCAAGGTGGAGACATCACTGTGGCACCAGGGACAACGTAGCAGCTGCTTCTCTGGCCATGGCCATCAGCTATGGGGACTAGAGGTGAAGACTATAAGGGTGGTGTGATTGCATGTGAATCGAATCCCAGGGAGACCTGAAAATAACTGTGTGAGGCTTAGGGGAGGAAGCTGAGGTCCTCCATTATGCCCTCATGCCAGATCAGGGACATCTGAATTATTTCTATTAATGTAATAATACATTAATTAATATGGCTACTTTAATATCTACAAAAGAATGAGTACCGAGGAAACCTGAAAGCCCCCATTTGTTGAGCCTCCCCTACATGCCCAGCAATGCCCTATATTCTTTACCCATGGTGCTTACAACGATTCTTCAAGGTTGCTTTTAGGCTCTCCATGTCGTAGATGAGGAAAGCAAGGTAAAAAAGGTAAACCAAGGGCATACACCTAGTGTTAGGCAGAACCAGAACGGAAACTCAGACATTCTTCACTCAAAAGATTATTTTCAGTCCAGTACACTGGCATGTCTTATGCCATCTGTAGAAACACACTTCTTATTTGCCCTTTAAAGTGTCTGGATACTAATTTAGAGTGAGTAAAGAAAAGCAATATAACAAAAACAGTAACTTAAAGAAAAATGGCAAAGAAATAAAAGGAACTTTCACTGTGAGCATGTTACTGAGTGCTACAAAATCACAAAGAGAAAACAGAAAGGACAGAAAATCCCCTGCAGGGAAAGGGCAGGAAAGATAGAAAAAGGAACCCGACTCATAGGCTATTACTGAGATAATTTACTGTACAGTAGCCAACATAACAATTGCTTCCTATTCATTTACCCTGTCAGGAAGAGAAAGTTACTTTCAAAAGCTGAAATGCTGATAATTGCCTATGTGAGCTTCCATTTTAAAGAGAAAAGCATTGCTGAAGCTGGAATTGTTCCTGTGAAAGGTAGTCAATGTTGGGAAAATTTAGGTGAGTTTTAAGAATTGGATGATGGTGATAGTGATGATGATGATGAAGAAGGAAACCTTAGTCCCTGAGCCTAAGTCTCTATAAATTAAACCCATTTTTCCTTGATGGAATAAGTACAAATTATTCAGCAAATTAGCCAGCAGGATGCTACTGTACCAATCAAGATCATGCTGGTACATGAGAGGGGTAATCTTTTGGGTTAATATTTTTTACTGAAAACTTTCTTTTCCAAAGATCTGGATCCAGGCACCTCGGCTAATTTATGGAGTCAATTTTATAAGTGTTAGAGCTTTCAGTGGTGAGATTCACAGTGAGGCCCACACATCTTCAACAATTCTCAAATTTGGATGTGACTATTTCATGTGCTTCGTCATAATATGTCAGTATCATTTAGCATTCTTCTGTCAAGCAATAGAAAATGTTTTAAGGTAAGTGAGTAATGGCAGGGATTCCCAAGGTTGTTGTAACAGCTTCCCTGGGTGGATTTCGAAGTGAATGATATGAATTATACCTGAAAGTATCCTTCTCTTTCCCTGTAATTTCGTCACATCCCTTTTGCATTGATCTAGATGAAATTTCTCTCTGCCTTACTTTTCTTTAGACACTAAATCATTTTGTTACCTGTTTTAGTCAGGGTTCTCTAGGGAAACAGAATCAACAGGAGATATCTGTAATTAGTATGAGATTTTACTAGAGTCCCTCATGTGACCGTGGGGATGCACAAGTCCAGGTTCCGCAGGCAGGCTGCAAACTAGGGGCTCTGATGAAGGTCCAATGAAGGTCCTTGATGAGTTTCCGGGAGATGCTGGCTGTCCAAAGAAGAGCTGGGACATTCGCTGTGAATGCTGAAGTCACTTCCCCTTTTAAGGCATTCAACTGATTGGATAAAGCTTCACTCATTGCTGATGGCAATCTCCCTGGTTGATGTAGATATAATCAGCCATCTATGTAGTAAACTCACTAATGGCTAAAGCCCATAAATGTCCTTGAATTACAATTAGCCCAGTGTGTGTTTGACCAAACAACTGGGCATAATTACCTGGTCAAGTTGACACATTAGCATAACCAACACATTACCTTTAAAGTTGCCAATTAATTACCACCTAAAAATATTTTCACAAGGACTTTGCAATATCACAGGAAAAACTTGGCTTTGTAATTCCAGAATCCTTTGACATTCATCCAGGAAGGAGAAGTTGTCTGGAAACTGTAAATAAGAGATACTTAGTTTTCAAGCTTTCCAGAGCTCACTAAAGGCATGGGTGAAATAAAATAAACTCCAGGTATCTTTCATTAGGGCTATTCATTATTTTGACATAATTTTTAAGCCGTGATGTTGAATTAAAGAATAAAGCAGGAAACTTATGCAATATCCAAGGCACTCATTTAATCAGGTTTAGGCCTTCCCCTCCAGACCCCTTACTTTCTCTAACTAGCTTTCAAAAAGAATCCTGCTTATTCTTCAAAAATTGAAACTTAGTGGTTACCATAGGTTCTGAGGGGAGGGGGAGGGAAGAATAGAATAGATGAAACATAGAGCATATTTAGGGCATTAGAATTGTTCTGCATGATATTGCAATAATGGATACAGGCCATTTAAATTTTCATCAAACCTGTAAAAGTGTACAGTGAAAAATATAGACCATAATGTAAACCATTGACCATGGTTAGTAGCAATGCTTCAATATTTGTGCATCAATTGTAACAAATGTACCATCCACATGTAAAATGTTATTAATAGAGGAAAGTGGAAAAGGGGGAGGGCATTGGGCATATGGGAATGCCCTATATTTTCTATGTGACTTTTCTGTAACCTAAAGCTTCTTTGAAGGTAAAATGAAAACAATATGACACTGGGGGAATATATGGAAGAAATTGTCACTGTGCATACAGATAACAGATCTTATAGTGATGAAAGATACAATGTCCAAAAAATTTTATTTAATTTTACTTAATTAATTTATTTTTTATTTTTGTATTTTGTTATTTTAAAATTATTATTATTTCATTTTGTTATTAATTTTATTTGGTTATTTTGTTGGCTTCATTTTTGGAGAGGTTTTGGATCACAAAAGGGTCACAACTTTGGCAGGGGAGGGTCACTGGTGCAGGGTGTCAGTGATGGGGGAATGTGTGGGGCATATGTATGTGTTCAGATGTTCATGGGGCATTGTCTGAGTGGGTGGAGACCCACATAATAACTGAAAGAATATTGAAATCCCATCCTGGGGAGTCCTGCTACATTATCTATTAGAATGGCAAGAATCCCCTGAGTACATGGGCAGTGCCTAGTGAAGAAAGGCAGACCATTACATCAGGCCCTTGATATTGATGATTGTACTTATGAACCTTTTCTTGTGAAATTGAAACTTAGCCTAGTATTATATATTGTCTAAGAGTTACCTCCTGAAAGCCTCCTTGTTGCTCTAATGTGGCCTCTTTCTAAGCCAAACTCAGCATATAAATGCACTACCTTCCCCCTAGTGTGGGACATGACTCCCAGGGATGAGCCTCCCTGGCATCGAGGGATTGTTACCAAGTGCCAACTAGCAATGCATCTGGAAAAATATTAAGAAAAATATTAAATACAAATGAGTTTTTATGGCTAAGAGATTTCACAGTGAGTCAGGAGGTCATTCCAGAGGTTACGTTTATGCATGTCTCAGCAGGATCTCATTGTCTGCCACAGTAAACGGTGCCTCAAACAGCAGGGCTCCTGAAGGCTCTAGAGGCATCTAGACACTATAAGAATGGCAGGCAGACAATCTCAGGAATTTGGAATCCTGTCAGTGGGCCTTCCTTTGGAATATATGCTCCCCAATGTAACAGAGTTAGACTCATTTATACTTTCTCTACACATGGCTCTTTGATACCTATAATTAGCACTAATCTTGTTAAATATATGTCCCAGAGACTTAAATCTTTGGTCTGTTCATGTGCCATTTGAGCCCTGAATCTCAGCACATTTGCAACACCTACTCTCCAGTTTATTGGACTCACCCACGACAACTAACAAGTTGCTGATCATGGACAACACCCATCCCAAGGAACAGACTGTGTTTGCATCTGCAAGCAAGATACTTCCATCAATCTGCCCCATGGGATCAAAACCTGATCTCAGTTAGAAACAGAGTGGGCATCACCCACCAAAATCTTCAAGATTGGGGAAGGAACAAGGACTAACTTAGACTTATTCTATTATAGACTTATGATTATTCTAGAAATGGAAGAACTTTTATCATTGATATAAAGGTAGTGGCCACCAGAGTTTCTGAGGGGAGGGAGAGGGAAGAATAGGCATTTTTGGGATATTGGAATTGTCCTGCATGACATTACAATGACGGATACAGGCTGTATTAGTCAGCCAAAGGGGTGCTAATGTCAAATACCAAAAATGGGTTGGTCTTTGTATTAGTCAGCCAAAGGGGTGTTAATGTGAAACACCAAAAATGGGTTGGTCTTTATAAAGGGTATTTATTTGGGGTAGAAGTTCACAGTTACCAGTCCATAAAGCATAAGTTTCTTCCCTCACCAAAGTCCATTGTCACGTGTTGGAGCAAGACAGCTGCCGACGTTTGCCCAGGTTTCAGGCTTCTTGGCTTCCTCTCTTCCCGGGGCTGTGTTTCTCTCCAGGCTTAGCTCCTCTTTCCTCCACAAGGTCAGCTGTAGGC
>JAQZBX010035495.1:0-24548 GCA_029593785.1 Cabassous unicinctus
GTGGGAGGTGTGGGAGGTGGGGAACATGGGAATCCTTGTAATTTCTGAGTAATAATTAGGTAATCTAAGCACCTTTAAAATATATATATATATATAAAATAACATTTATGTAAGAAAATACACATATATGCATATATATTTATATATCATTTTACAAATATTGGTATGTACTGTGAAAAATCTTGATTTTTATGAACAACAACAACAAAAAGCACCAGTAAATGTAATTAAATAGGTAAAGATAAGAGACAGTATAAATATAATTTTGTTTGTGACTCTTTTCTTCTATCTGATTAGATTTAAAAAACAACTGCAGAAAACAATATGTATAAAAACTGTGTTGATGGGCTCATAATATATAAATATATAATCTGATTGACCAACAATAGCCTAGGGCTTGAGGCAGAGAGGTCAGGGAATGAAGAGCAAATGCTAAAGGGCATAGAGTTTCTTTCGTGGGTGATAAAAATGTTTTTTATTTTACTGATACATACTAATAAAGCATACAATTCATCCAAAGTGTACAATCAATGGTATTTGGCATAATCACATAGTTGTGCATTCATCACTTCAATCATTATTAGAGCATTTTCATTATTTCAATAATAATAATAATAATAAAAAGACAAAACAAAAAAATTCTTCACCTCTCAATCTCTCTATGCTTCCCCTGCTGCACATATCTGCTATTTCTGGCTAATCTTGCACAGTTATTTATTTATTTATTAGGCAGTTTTATTGAGATATATTCACACAACATACAATCTATCCAAAGTGTATAATCAATGACTATTAGCATAATCACAATGTTGTGCATTCATCACCACGAAAAATTTTAGAATAATTTCATTACTGCAAAAAGAAAAACTTGACACCACTTAGCAGTCGTTCCCCAGCCCTACATAACCAATAATCTAATTTCATTTTTATAAATTGACTTATATTTGCATTTTATATAATTGGAATCATACAATATGTAGTACTTTGTGTCTGGTTTCTTTCACATAGCATAATGTTGCTGTTTTCTTGTCTGATATTACCATCTTGTAGTATTAACAAACATTTGTTCAGTTTCAAAGAAAGATGGTCTTATATATGCAAATTTACCCATATTCATATTTCACATGCAGTTTTACTATGCTATACATGTTATATTTTTAAGCTTTCCTTTTAGTAATATACATGACCTTAGATTTTCCTTTTAAACCACTTTCTTATCCACATAATAGTACTGCTAGGTACTAACATTATGTTGGGCTTTTACCTTTTCTATTCATTTCAAAGATTAACATATATCCTTTTAACCAATTCTGCACAAGTTAACCCTCAGCTTTTCCATTTTCTAATCTCATGCTATTTTCTGGTGACCTATATTCAAATTATTAACACCATGAGATTAGACAATATATTTAGTTCAGAGTAACGTAATTATGCAGTATTTGTCCTTTTGTGTCTGGCTTGCTTCAGTCATTATAATGTTCTCCAGGTTCATCCATGTTGTCATATGCATTACAACTTCATTTCTTCTTACAGCTGCATTATTCCATCATGTGAATAAACCACAGTTTGTTTATCCATTCATCAGTTGATGGACACCTGGGTTGTTTCCAACTTTTGGCAATTGCGAATAACGCCACTATGAACATCGGTGTGCAGATGTCTGTTCATATCACTGCTCTCAGTTCTTCTGGGTATACACACAATAGTGGTATTGCGGGGTCACGAGGCAAATCTGCATTTAACTTCTTTAGGAACTGCCAATAAGTCCTCCAAAGTGGCTGTACCATTCTGCATTCCCACCAACAGTGAATAAGTGTTTCTATCTCTCTACATCCTCTTCAATGTAGTTTTCTGTCTTTTTAATAGTGGCCATTCTGATAGGTATGAAATGATATCTCATTGTAGCTTTGATTTGCATTTCCCTAATCGCTAGGGAAGTTGAACATTTTTTCATGTGTTTTTTTGCCATTTGTATTTCTTCTTTGGACAAATGTCTATTCAAATCTTCTGCTCATTTTTTAATCGGATTGTTAGTCTTTTTATTTTTGAGTTGTAGCATCTCTTTATATATCCTGGATACTAAACCCTTATCAGATATGTGATTTCCAAATATTTTCTCCCATTGAGTCGGCTGCCTTTTCACCCTTTTGATAAAGTCCTGTGAGGTGCAAACGTGTTTAATTTTGAGGTGGTCCCATTTATCCATTTTTTTCTTTTGTTGTGTGTGCTTTGGGTGGAAGGTCCAAGAAACCACCACCTACCGCAAGGTCTTTAAGATGTATCCCTATTTTTCTTCTAGTAGTTTGATGGTTTTGGTTTAATATTTGGGTATTTGATCCATTTTGAGTTGATTTTTGTATAGAGAGTGAGACAGGGGTCCTCTTTCATTCTTTTGGTTATAGATATCCAGTTCTCACAGCACCATTTGTTGAAGAGACTGTTTTGTTCTGTTCACGTGGCTTTGGTAAGTTTGTTGAAAACCAGTTGGCTGTAGAGGTGAGGATTTTACTTCTGGACTCTCAATTCTATTCCACTGATTGATGTATCTATCTTTATGCCAATATCTTGCTGTTTTGACCACTGTAGCTTTGTAATATGTTTCAAGGTCAGGCAGTGAAATTCCTTCCACATGCTCTTCTTTTTTAGAATGCTTTCGGCTATTTGGGTACACTTTCCCCCCTTCCAAATGAATTTAGTAATTGCCTTTTCTCTTTCTGTAAAACAGGCTTTTGGAATTTTCATTGGTATTACATTGAATGTATAAATCAGTTTGGATAGGACTGACATCTTCACGATATTTAGGCTTCCAATCCATGAACATGGAAGGTCTTTCCATTTGTTTAGGTGTTCAGTGACTTCTTTTAGCAGTGTTTTGTAGTTTTCTGCATATATATCCTGTACTTCTTTGGTTAAATTGATATTCTTTAGGTATTTAAGTCTTTTTGTTGCTATTGTAAATGAAATTCCCCGCCCCCCCCCGATATCCTCCTCAAATTGTTCAATATTAGTGTAAAGAAACATTACTGATTTTTGTGTGTTCATTTTGTATGCTGCCAGTTTGCTGAATTCATTTATTACCTCAAGTAGCTTTGTTGTAGATATTTCAGAATTTTCTAAATATAGGAGCATAGTATCCACAAATAGTGAGAGTTTTACTTCCTCTTTTCCTATTTGGACGCCTTTTTTTTTTTTCTTGTCTAATTGCTCTGGTTAGAACTTCCAGCACGATGTTGAATAACAATGGTGACAGTGGGAATTTCTGTCTTTTTCCAGATCTTAGAGGAAAAGCTTTCAACCTCTTTCCATTGAGTATGATGTTGGCTGTGGGTTTTTCATATGTACCTTTTATTATATTGAGGGATTTTCCTTCTAGTCCTCTATTTTGTTTTATCAAAAAGGATGCTGGATTTTGTCGAATGCCTTTTCTGCATCGATCGAGATGAGCGTGTTTTTTTTTCTCCTTCAATTTGTTAATCTGGTGTATTATGTTAACTTACTTTCTTGTCTTGAACCACCCTTGCATACCACCTTGCATAAATCCCACTTGCTTGTGGTATATAAGTCTTTGATATGCTGTTGGATTCGATTTGCAAGTACTTTGTTGAGAATTTTTGCATCTATGTTCATTAGTGAGATTGGTGTGGAATTTTTTTTTCTTGTAGAATCTTTTTCAATTTTTAAATTATTTTATTTTATTTTTTCTTGTAGGATCTTTATCTGGCTTTGCTATTAGGATGATGTTGGCTTCATAAAACGTGTTGGGTAATTTTCCCTCCTCTTCAATTTTCTGGTGGCATTTAAACAGGATTGGTGTTTATTCTTTTTGAAATGCTTGGTAGAATTCACCTGTGAAGTCTTCTGGTCCTGGACTTTTCTTTTTTGGGAGATTTTTGTTGACTGATTCGATCTTTTTAAACATGATTGGTTTGTTAAATTCTTTTACTTCTTGTAGCATCAGTGTAGGTCGTTTGTGCATTTCTAGGAATTTGTCCATTTCATCTAGGTTGTATAGTTTGTTGGCATACAATTTCTCATAATATCCTCTAGTGATCCTTTTTATTTCTGTGGGGTCAGATATAACTCTGCCCCTTTCATTTCTGATTTTCTTCATTTGCATCTTCTCTTTTTTTTCCTTCTTTGTTAGTCTATCTAGGGGTTTGTCAATTTTATTGATCTCAAAGAACCAGCTTTTGGTTTTGTTGATTTTCTCTGTTGTTTTCTTGTTCTCCATTTCATTAATTTCTGCTCTAATCTTTATTATTTCTTTCTTTCTGCTTGCTTTGGGAATGGTTTGTTCTTTTTCTAGTTTCTCCAGCTGTTCAGTTAGATCTATGATTTTAGCTCTTCCTTCCTTTTTTAATATAAGCATTTAGGGCTATAAATTTTCCTCTCAGCACTGCCTTCACTGTATCCCATTTTTGATAAGTGGTGTTCTCATTTTCATTCGTCTCAATATATTTACTAATTTCACTTACGATTTCTTCTTTGATCCACTGATTTTTAGGAGTGTGTTGTTCAGCCTCCACACATTTGTGAATTTACCTCTTTCCTGTCTATTATTGGTTTCCAGCTTCATTCATTCCCTTATGATGTGAGAAGGTGCTTTGTATAATTTCAATCTTTTTATATTTATTGAGACTTGCATTGTTATCTAACATGTGGTCTATCCTGGAGAAATATCCATGAGCACTTGAGAAGAATGTATAACCCACTGATTCGGAATGCAATGTTTTGTATATGTCTGTTTGGTCTAGCTTGTTTATCTATTGTTCAAGTTCTCTGTTTCCTTGTTGATCTTCTATCTAATTGTTCTATCTAATGATGTAAGTGGTGTGTTGAAGTCTCCAATTATTATTGTAGAGATGTCTGTTTCCCCCTTCAGTTTTGCCAGAGTTTGCCTCATGTTTTGGGGCACCCTGGTTAAGTGCATAGATATTTATGACTGTTATTTCTTCCTGGTGGATTGTCCCTTTTATTAATATATAATGGCCTTCTGTATCTCTTATAACTTTTCTGCATTTAAAGTCAGTTTTGTCTGATAAGAGTATAGCTACCCCTGCTCTTTTTTGGTTACTGTTTGTGTGGAGTATCTTTTTCTAACCTTTCACTTTCAGCCGATTTGTATCCCTGGGTCTAAGGTGAATCTCTTGTAGGCAGCATATGGATGGCTCATGTTTGTTTGTTTTTTAATCCCTTCTGTCAGTCTATATCTTTTGATTGGGGAGTTTAATCCATTCATATTTAGCGATATTGCTGTAAATGCATTCTTTGCTTCCACCATTTTATTCTTTGGTTTTCACATGTCATATCTTATTTTCATCTGTCTTTTCACTCTTTTGGTTATCCTTTCTGCTATTCTTTCTCCTATACTCTCCTCCAAGCCTCTCTTTCCTGTCTTTTTCTTTCAGGCTGTAAGGCTTCCTTTAATATTTCCTGTAAAGGTGGACTCTTTTTTACAAACTCTCTTAGTTTCTATTTGTTTGTGAATAGAAACTTATGTTCATATTTGAAGGGCAATTTTGCTGGATAAAAAACTCAGCTGGCAGTTTTTCTCTTTCAGTATCCTAATTGTATCATACCACTGTCTTCTTGCCTCCATGGTTTCTGGTAAGAAATTCACACTAAGTCTTACTGGGTCTCCTTTGTATGTAATGGTTTGCTTCTCCCTTGCTGTCCTCAGAATTTTCTCCTTATCTTTGATGTTTGACATGTTGAGTAGCATGTGTCTTGGAGTAGGTCTATTCACATTTTTTCTGCATTGCACTTCTTGGACATGTAAGTTCATTTCTTTTATGAGAATTGGGAAATTTTCAGCTATTATTTTCTCAAATACTCTTTCTACCCCTTTTCCTTTCTCTTCTCCTTCTGGAATTCCCATGACATGTATGTTGCTGCGTTTCATTTTATCATTTAACCCCCTGAAGGCTTAATCAATTTTTTCCATTCTTTTCTCTCTGTTCTTTTCCTTCCTCTATTTCAGCTGTTCTGTGTTCTGTATCACTTATACTTTGTTCTATCATTTAAAGTCTGCTGTTGTATGCCTCTAATGTGTTTTTGATCTCACATATTGTGTCTTTCATTCCCATGCGCTGTTATTTTTCTATTCAGGTTTTCAAATTCTTCTTTGTGCTCAGAGTCTTCTTGATGTCCTTTATCTCTTTAGCCATATTGTCTTTTAACTCATTAATTTTATTTTGGAAATTTGTGTGCATCTCATTGATGTTGATTAGTTGTTTCAAATCTTGTGTCTCTTCTGGGGCTTTGATATATTACTTTTCTTGGGACATTTCTTCTATTTTCTTAGTATGGCTTGCAATTTTTTGCTGATGTCTAGGCATCTGATTAGGATGGTGAGATTACTCAGATGCTCAATTTTTCTCTCATGGCAAGAGGCTGTATGTTACTGCTGTTCTTTAGTTCTTGGTTCAGGCTATTCTGGGTCTTTAGGATTTTACCTGTTAGTTGCTCAAATCTGGGCCCTGGAACCCAGTAATGGGTTGCAGACCTGCTTCCTAGGGCCTTGGGGAGGGAGGGTGTAAAAGCCAAAAAAAGCCTCTCTTACTTTTACTTTCCTCACATGAACTTTCTTTTTCCGTCAGATGACGGTGCTCTTTGTCAGCCCTCTCATTTCAATGCCTGGTTGGAGCATGTTTGCTGCAACATGGACTGGACCAGTGTGATAGAGAATCCTACCTGGAAGCCAAGAACCTCATAATTCAAACTTTCTCAGAGGCAGTCTTCCAACATTTGCTGGCAGTTTCCTCACTTTTCCTTTTTTCTAGGAAATAATTCCACTCACCTCTGCCATCCCTTGCTGGCTCCCAAGCTAAACAATGGCACAGCACCCCCAGTCTGGAAGGGCTCATGGGACACAGAAGACCAAATTTGTGGGTCAAAAGCTGAGTCAGCCTTAGGCTGTGCCCCTTTCTCTCCCCTTTCCTGGGGAGGTGGATCCCTGGGGTCCCCTTTGTCTGTAGCCGCCAGCCTGAAACCTGAGAATTTCAAAAGTGTCTGTGTGGGTGGGGGAGGATGCCGGCAGTTGCAGCTCTGGTTTTTAATTCACAGTTTTGCTGTCACATTTATTTTCCTTTGCCCTTCGCTCTTCTGGGTGGTGTCCAGCCTTCCCCTGGTGTCCTAAACCCTAGAAGATTTTTTTCCAGTTGTTTATGCCTGTCCTCTCGCTATTTTTCTGGGAGAGAAGAGAGTCCCATGTCTTTCTAGTTCTCCATCTTCCCAGAAGTCCCCAACCAAGCATTGATAAAAATGTTTTAAAATTAAATAGTGGTGAGGGTTGCAAAACTCTGAATATACTACAAACTAATGAATTGTACAACTGAAAAGGATGAATTTTATCACATATGAATTATATATCAATAAATCTGTTACATATATCAAAAGAATAAGCACCCACACTTCAGATTACTCTGACATCTCCTGAGACCTCAATAAGCTCTACTGAGAGATAAATTAGACAGCCACATTCATTCCTTTGGAAAACTAAATCTGACAAGAGTAATCTTGTAAATCAGAAACTAAGCACTCTAGCTGGGAGTCTGTGATGAGTTTCTTTCATTCCTTTCATCCTTTTTATGGTGGTTTACAATGACCAGTTGGATGGTCATCCTTAATTTGGACTGTACCTTTTAGGCAGAGGCTGCTCTCTCTCCCCTCTGTTCTAGTGTATGAGTGCAAAGTAGTGCATGACCACATTTATCTAAGTAATGTTAAATGGAGAAGGAGAATGCAGAGGATTGCAACAATAGTAGCAGATGCTCTGCAATTAAAGCTTGGATAGCAAAATGATCTAAAATTTCCCCTTTGAGAAATGAAATGAATTAAGAGGACCTTTGTATGAAAACTTATGCAACAATCAGGAAAGCTAATTCCTAAATTAGCCAAGATTAAGCTTTCTTCCATAGATGTTTTAATATATATATTTTTAAGTTAAAAAAATCTACCACCTGTGTCCAAGTGATTGAACAGAGATTTGGGATTTAAAGAAAAATGATTGCTTTAGTTCTGGGCTTGCTTTTCCTCAACTGTGACTCATGGATTATGATAGGACCCTATTTTTTACCTGAAAATCTAAACAAATTCCTTCTGATGGAAGCAACTTATTTTCATCAAATTCATCTAATTTTGTCTCTGGTTTATTGCCCAGGTGTGCTGCAGCCATGTAGAGAACCTAACTGTTATAAGAGCAGATTATCAACATCCTATTTAACATGGCCATTTCTAGACATGAGACGTGGTACAGGTGTAAAATACTCTAATTATAAAACTCTGGAAGCATCAGATACAAAAACAGCTGCAGGCATTAGTGACAAATGGTTGTTTTGTACTCCTGCCACTTTTAATGGTGCTGCTATTCAGGATGGCGTTTCTGAAATCATATCCAACTGACTATTAGGACAAACAAATGCCAAACTTGGAAAATAAAGCACAAAAGAAATCTTCAATACCTGGCTCAAACTTGCAGGGAGATGCAGATCTAAAAGTCAAATCGGCATCCTCTACTACCTGCTTTCCTTCTACGTGATGATTCACGAACCACTATGAAAGAACCGCATCATTTCTGAACTGCAATTTAGTGATTTAATTAGGGTATCAACCTTTATTGAAAGCAAGGATTTTATTTATATAGGAAGCTGATGAGTGTTTATGAGAGAATGGAGAGGGTGGGTATGTGACAACCTTTTAACTGCTTGTCCAAGAGCACAGCAATTACCATGTGGTAATTTGTCTCCACCATCAAACAGTGAGCTTCTTAAAGAAAAAGACTGCGCTTTCTTTATCTCTACAGGCACAGGACATGGCACCGTTGTTGTCCAATAAATGTTTGTGGCTGGCAGGCAAGCAGGCAGAAAGAAAGGGAGGGAAGGAAGGAAGGAAGAAGGGAGGGAGGAAGCTTATCTTCTTTAGTGACTGGTATTACAGTTGCACATGATGAAGGCTTTTCTTGGGGAGAAGGGGAAAACAAAGAGGGAGGAAGCCAGAGGAGTGCTGGCTTTAAAGAGAAAGAAGATTGCCAGCTTAAAGCCAGCATTCCTCTGGCTATCTTCTTTGTCTTTCATTATGAGAAAGGATATCAACTTCAGCCGGGACCCAGAAATTGACAACACTACGGAAATGTGAGGAAAGGGAAAAAAGGAGAGGTCAAAAAAGGGAGGCCAGCTGGGGCTGCTTAGTGGTCAGATACAACAATAGGGGGTGTATTCGTTTCCCATTGCTGCATAACAAATTACCACAAATTTGGCAGATTAAAACACTACAAAGTTATCATCTCATAGCTTTCATGAGTTAGAAGTCTGGGCTGCCATTAAGGTGTCGGTCACAATGCAGTTCTCATTTGGAGCTCAGTGCCTTCTTACAAGCTCATTCACATTGTTGGCAGAATTCAGCTCTCTGCAATTATAGGACCAAGGTTTTCTTACTGTCTCTTGGCAGGGGACCACTCTCAGCTACTACAGACTGCCCTTATGGGCAGTTCCTAACCACATGGTCCTCTGACAACATGGAGGTAAAAGCCAGCAATAGGAACACTTAGTGTTATATAACATGTCATCACAGGAGGGACTATCCCATTACCTAGTTTTTACGACATAACCTATTCAAGGGAGCCACCAGCCCATCATATTCACAGGTCCCTCACACACTCAAGGGGAGGGAATTATACAGGATACATACACTAGGGGGCTGAGATCTTGGGGGCTGTCTTAGAATTCTGACTACCACAGGGTGGGTTTTGGAAAGTGCCAAAGAAGGACTGACTGATTCATACTTTAATAGGAAAAGGTATAGATATATTTTTTCCTTGAAGTTGTTCCAGATTTTTATTATTAGCCATTAAAAAAGGGTATCTGACTGTGAGTCAGGAATCCATAAACTTACTTATGGAAGAATTCCAGGTAAATGAGAAACTTGAGTGATAGAACTCTGGTCAATTGCCTGGAGGTTGTAGGGCATGAAACTTTTCTTTCTATACCAACAAAAGAAGTCAACTGCCTCTTAAGGTATATTTTTTAAGAAATGCTATTTCTGGATTTAAATTTTATATCAGTTGTATAGTAATTGCACAATGTGTAATAAATATTTATACTACAAGAAACAATATTCACAATCCTGAAACTCAACAAAATTCAAGTTTAAAAGATATGATGCCAGGTCATTAAAATGCTAATTAAATCTAGTTTTAAACTAATTAAATCTTCCTTGTCATCAAGTGCAGTTTGACATTTTATATAATATACTGTCTTAAACCCAAATAAAAACCCAAATACTATTAGTATTCCATTTATAAAAATTATATCTATTCTATCTTTCATGGTTGATCGAAAGATGACAGAAGGTATGAAAACCATTATTGTTGAATAAACAAAATATATTTGAAGATTTCTACTTGAAAAATTCTTGTTTAGAGTCAATTTATTTGTAAAATGAAAAGAGTTCTTTTTACAATTGACTCGTCATGGTCTTTCATGTTTAAATGCAAATCCTGCATTTGTGATCTGCTATGGAGCTTTCTTCTATAAAAATGCCCCTCTGGGCATGGCAAAGCACAGAACAGGATTGCCAGCACTTAATCTATAATGAAGCTAAGACATGCAATCTGAATGCAAATTTAATTTGGTTTATAATCTGCTGAGTTTCTTTTAAGATTGACAGCTGAATTAAATAATGCCAAGCTGTATGTTCCATTTTTTTCTTATAAAGATTAGGCTGGCACCTTTGTGCTAAGGATAGAATGGGACACAGAAGAGGAATTAAATGAACTAATTAACCTCTCTCTTTGTCCACTGAAATGTTTTCAAACATCCCATGACAATTCTGGGCTTAGTAAAACTGTAACATGATCAGCGTAACATACACTTCCTTCTGAGGCTGGCATTTACTTATGAAGATGGAACCCAAGGGTTCTTCAATGAAGCGCTGAAATGCAGGTAGTTCATTCAGCTATGTACTGGAACCTTGAAGGTCTTTAGAGAAAAGGAAAATTGGTGAAGAAATGGAAATGCCATTTAAGAGCCAATCAGCATAATCAATTAAGTCAAGATGCTCAGATTCCATAACTGGTACAAAAAAGAAAAATGTGACACTGCTCTCTAATCTCCCTCAAACTCCTTTGAATTCTGAAAAATTGCTGTTTATTGTATTCTGAGACATTCTCTTCCCTCTTCAAATTTCATCATAATGTTGCTTTAAAAATGTTCTTCAGAATAACTTGGGATCATTTGGGGGAGATTTTCACCATGGACCTTGAGAATACTGGAGATATGACCTCACCTCCCTCTTTCTAAAGTGCCATGTACCAAAACTGAGGCTATGAATCACCTCTATTCACAGCTCTACTTTTAAAATAATGAAATAGTCCATAAACCCATAAATTTCCAGCCAGAAACACTAGCTAAAATATTTTAAATTGGCTGTTTCATGATTTGGCAAGATAAGCATAAACAGGAAGGAAAAAGTGAATTGTGTTTGGTTCAGACATCATTCTAAATATCATCTTTTAAGAAACTGGGAAGCAGAATCTTCTCCAAATGAAAATGCAGTCCATGCACATGTGCTCCTCTATTAAAGACCCATTCACTGGTTAAAATCTAAGAAAGTTTTTTAACAACTGTCATCTTGTTATAATCAGGACACACTCTAGATAAAATTAAAAATTTGTCAAGATGCTCTTGACAAGCTTACTGTTCCCCAACCTGGTGTCTTACCATGGTAACCTTCACTCCCAATCTTTTATTTATCCTTCTTTTCTATCAAACCCAATAGGTATTCTGGCTTGCCCTATGATAGGGACATAAGGAAATACTATTTTCCCTCAAAAAGCAGTTCCTCACCTATCTTCAAAGACCTATTTAGAACTACCCATAAGACATACACAGTGAGCACCCTAAACCCAAATTAACACCCCCTCCCTCTCTCCCCTTCATATAACTTCAAGGTTCTATATCTTGGTTAGGGCATCATCACCTGCCCATTTGCCTAATTTAGAAATCTTAAAGACAATTTATCGCATTGTGGTAGAATTGTTTGTTTACATGTCTGTTTCATCCACAAGACTGGAAGTCCCTTAGGAATATGTTTTAGTGGCTTCCTGGGCTGCTCAAGCAAATAACATGAAATGGGTCATGTTAAACAGTGGAAATTTATTTGTTCAGAGTTTTGAGGCTAAAAGAAAGTCCAAATCGAGGTGTTATCAAGGTAATGCTTTCTTCCCAAAGACTGGTGTTCTGGGGCTAACTGCCAGAAATCCTTGGTCCTTAGCTTGTCACACGGCAGTGCACATGGTCACTCTCCTGGTCTTTCCCTTCTCTTCTGGGTTCCTTGATGTTCCACTTCTTGCTTACTATAGACTTCTCAATGTCTGTCTGCTTATAAAGGACTCCAGTAATAAAATTAAGACCCATACTGATAGAGGCGGGCCACACCTAAACTGTAGTAACCTCATCAAAAGGTCCTACTTACAATAAGTTCACACCCACAGGAATGGATGAAGTTTAGGAACAAGTTTTTCTGGGGGTACATAGAGCTCTAAGTCACCACAGAATATGATGGGTCTTTCCCAATATACAGTATTGCACAATAACCACAAAAGTGAAATGTTTGATGTTGATGGAGATCATAGTCTAATGCAGTTAACTCTCTGAAATATTTGACTTTTTGCAGCTGACTACAGTGGTCCCATTCAAAGGAATGGCAGTACTAGCAAAGCTTCCATAACTGCTTATCCACTTTGCATGAAACTGTGATAAAATGGCATAGATAGCTAATACAGAAGTGTCTTAAGAGGCCATATGCCATATATGATACAGGCACTTCTCTTGTTAACACCCACAAAGTTAACAGCAGGACTATCTTTAGGAACATGCAGGCCACATCTGTCTTTTCTATAGGATTCCCCAAAGCCTGAGAATTCTGGACACTCTTCACTGTTCAAAGTGGAATAAGTCCTCTAGGGGATATACTTTCAGAAGGGCAAGCAATGAAAAGGCAATCATAGGGTCAGACTGGCTGAGTGGTAACTAACATTGCTCATCTGTACTAATGACTAAAACTGGCACCTGAGTCCTGTATAGGGCAATATTTGGCTTGAAGGGAGCCTCTCACTCTCCGACTGAGCAGGTTTTAATTAGCCAGTCCAACAACAGCTAGACTGTTAAACTTATTTTTGCTAAAGAAATAAAGTAAACCAACAAGAGAAACAACAAATTCACTTGGACAAAAAAACTTCAAAGCTAAAATATTTACTCTGACATGAAACAGACAGGCCCAGACCTGGCTCAGCTGTATGCCACAAGAAAGCCTTGTCTGCAAACCGGTCCCAGGTGGAAGGTGTTGGCGAGAACTCAGGGTATTTAATTAGCGAATGCAGCAGAAGCATATAAATAATGACCAGTTTAGAGATGGAGCTTGCATCTTCTGATCAATTCAGTCAGCACCAGCATTAACAGAACACATCTGCTGGAAAATCCCCTTTAGGATTTCAAATCATATTTGATAAATTCTTTTTACTACAATTGCATTAACTTCCAGCTCTGGCAATGAGGTTTTATGAAGAACTCACACATATCAGTGGCAAAATCATATTTCAGTCTACTGCTAATTTCAAATAACTGTTTAGTTTTCCAGCTGGTTTGGGGTCTCTGAAGTGAAAGAAGGATCACCAGCATTATCTGACAAACAAGACAGGATCTGCAATGAGATGGAATATGTCCAAATAAAAACATATATTATGATGCTTTTGTTGTTTGTGTGAGTGTGTGTATAATCCACTCAAATTTTTCTGATTCATTTCCCCTGGCCCCTTCCTCCAACAACTGCCCTCCAAACATTCCTAGAACACTTACTGCTCCTTGATCTACAACTGTAATCTTTTTCCACGTAGCAGCTCTCTTCTTTGTGTCTTCTTGTATATGGAAGTGAAGTTGCCTTCACACAGCACCAGGGAAACTTGTGAATACTCATTTTGCTCCATGAGTGGTAGAATTCTATTGCTTGGAAGTAATATAAAATATCCCCTCCCCACCAAACATTCCAAAACAAGAGAGAGAAGGCAAAGGTAGAGTAGCTAGAGAATTGGTGCTTATACTAGCTTCAATTAGTATTAGAAATCTTGACTTGGAAAAAGAAAATGATATTATTTGGCTTTATGAGCCAAGTGTCTATTTGTGGTTCTCTAAGTTAGGGAATAGAGATATAAAAGAAACTGTGATGGTTAGGTTAATGTGTCAGTTCCGCCAGGTAATTGTGCCCAGTTGTTTGGTCAAGCAATTACAATACAAGGACTAATTATAATACAAGGACATTTATGGACTTTAATCATCAGTGAGGTGATTTCATAGAGGGCTGATTATATCTACAATCAAACAAGGAGACTGCTGTCAGCAATGAGTGATGTTTTATCCAATCAGTTGAATGCCTTAAAAGGAGACATGATTTCAGCATTCAGAGAGAATTTTCCAGCTCAACTTCGGACAGTCGTCTCCTGAGAACTCATCAAAGACTTTCACTGCAGCCTGCCTACAGAATTTGGACTTGTGCATCCCCATGGTCACGTGAAAGAATTTTATAACATCTCATACTATTACAGATATCTCCTGTCAATTCTGTTTTCCCTAGAGAACCCTGACTTATACAGCAACAAACAGGGATTTTTTTACATTTTGGGGCTGATATTAGAAACAATTACTTCTGTTAAGTAACACAATGATTTGAATATCTTCTGTAATGTACTTTTTAAATTAGCCATCCAGAAGCTTTGCTTTATTGTTATTTTTTATTAGAGAAGTTGTAGGTTTATAGAAAAACCATGCATAAAATACAGAGTTCCCATATACCACCCCTATTACTAACATCTTGCATTAGTGTGGTACATTGGTTGCAATTAATGAAAAAACATTGTTATAATTGTAATATCTAGTAGAACTAGGATTTCTAAACATTATTTTTATTGAGATGATGAGGAAAATTGATTTGCATCTTACTAAACAAATATAGCTATAGGTGATATAGGTAATTTATAGTCACCTATTTATTTAACTTCTGGATAAATTTGTCTTATTTCACCTTCCCATTTGCAAGCTTACATAGTAGTAGGTGTATCATTCCAAAAAGGAAAACCAAATATTCAAGAAACCTATGAAGGAACATTGTGTGCAAACTATCCAGTTTATTTGCCTTACTATTCAAGAGTCATCCAAGATCAACACCACCCATGCAACCAGGAGTAAAGATCATCTTGGCAACTGATAAAACACTGTAGAAATAAATAATAGCACTGACTAATCAAAGAGTTACTTAATAATCAAAGTCACTTGCAGAGGGATTCTTTCTGAGACAATAAATGCTCCTAGTTTTCCTCCTACTTCACTGGCACTGGTTGTTCCTCAGCCCCTGAGGCTTCTTCGTCTCTTCTACCTTAAAAGGGGGCACTCCAGGGCTCACTCAGTCCACAGAACTCTTCCTCAACTACACTTATTCCTTAGGTGGTCCCATCCAATCTGTATTAGTCAGCCAAAGGGGTGCTGATTCAAAATACCATAAATCTGTTGGTTTTTATAAAGGGTATTTATTTGGGGTAGAAGCTTACAGTTACTAGCCCATAAAGGCTAAGTTACTTCCCTCACCAAAGTCTGTTGTCACGTGTTGGAGCAAGATGGCTGCCAACGCCTGCGAGGGACCCAAGGCTCTGTGGTGCCATATTCTTCCAATCTCAGCCGCAGGCTGGGACAAGTCTTGTCTCTCTCCCAATGCTCGTTTCTCTCTAGGCTCAGCTGCTCTGGTCTCTCCACAAGGCCAGCTATACCAGGCTCTCTAGGCTCGCCTCTCTTTCTGGGGCCTCTGCCTTGTCTAATGAAGCCTTCTCTCTTTCCTCACATATCTGCTTCTCTGTGTATTTACTTCCCGGGGCTCCAGCATTAAAACTCCAACTAATTCCTATGCTGTGTAGTTTTCTCTGTGAGTCCCGGGCCCCTGCAGGGACTCAATGTCCTACTGATGTGGCCCAATCAAAGGTTTAATCATTATTTAATCAAGTAAAAGTGAAACTTCTGAATCCAATACAATCTAATATGCAAACAGGCCAGTTTACAAACATAATCCAACATCTATTTTTGGAATTCACAAATAATACCAAACTGCTACACAATCTAATAGCTTTAAATACCATCTATGTGCTGATGAGTTCCAAACTTCTATTTCCAGCCCTGATCTTTCCACTGAGCTTCCAAGTGCTTACTTCCAATTGCCCATTTTAGATTTAACAGATCCAAAACTAAAGTTCCTGATATTATCCCAGCAAATCTCTTCCCTACCTCTGTATACAATAACTTCATCCTGACAGCTTCTTGAGCCAAAGATCTTGGAGTCATCCATGACTCCTTTCTTTCTTTCATACCTCACATCCAATCCATTAGAAATCCCCGCTGGCTCTATCTTCACAATGTTCCCGGAATCTGACCACTTCTCATACCCCCATTGCTACCACTTGGTCTCAGTGGTAGGGTGTTCAACGGCTTCCACTGTTTCTCTCCTATTTATCCATACAGTCACATAAATCATAAGGAAGATAAATTAGATCATGTCACTCCTCAGCTCAGCATTCTCCAATAGTTCCCAATCAAAGTAATATCTGAAGTCTATATAATGGTCCAAAAGACCAGACTTGATCTGCCCTGTCCTTCCTACTACCATCTCATCTACTTGTCTAGCCCTTGCTCACTCCACTCAAGCTACAGTGGCCTCTTTGCTCTTCTTCAAGCTTATCAGGCTGTTTCTGCCTCTGGGACTTTGCCTCTGATGATCCCTCTACATGGAACACTTTTCCCTGATAGCCATCTTTTGAGCTCCTTTTTTTTCTTCATATGTCTGCTCAAATGTCACCATCTTAGTGGCGTCCCTTGATTACACACATAAAATTGCAGTCTCCTTACGCCCTAACATTCCTTTCCCCCTTCACTCTACTTTATTTCTCTCTGGAGCCCTTAATATCATCTAACAGACTATGTATTTACTTGTTTATTTATTATATCGTCCCCCTTTAGAATGTAAGCCCATGGGTATAGGGATTTTGTTCTGTTTACAGCTAAATCCCTACTGTCTGGAACAGTACTCGGCACATATAATTAAGTGAATGAATGGTTGGGATGGTAAGAGGAGTGACTAAAGTGGCACATTTTCCTAAAGGCAAAGGGAAGGAGTCACACTGGAGAGGGTAGGATTTCAGAAGGTATTAGCTGTTATGCCAGAGTGAATGGAAAAGGATTGGGGATTCTGAGGAAAACCAATATTAAAAAAAAAAAAAAAAATTAATGACACTGGCTAGATCATTTTCCCAATTTTGCCAATTTCAGCATTATTCAAAGTTATAATTTCAAAATTTTAAAGTAATTACATAAGCAGTTAGTTAAGATTTAAGTTTATCTTTGATGGACAACTTTATTCAATTCTGCAAATAGTATTCTTTCTGGGGTTTTTTACAGTTTGTTTTTTTTTAATGTGGTTAAATTTATCAACCCTTTCATTTTCAGCTTCTGGGTCTGGTGTCATACCTAGGGGGTCTTTCCCTATCTCAAATTACAAATAAAAATTATCCAGATTTCTTCTCATACTACTCTGTTTAATTTTTTTTTACATTTTAAACTTTGCTTCTTCTGAAATTTATTTCATTTTGACTTATTTTCAAATTACTAAATTCTACTTATCTCTCAAGGCCCAGTCTAAGGAATAAGAGCTTAAACTTTGTGGAGGAATTAGACAGTATTCTCAGTGCTTTGCATGTCATAAGTCATTTAATACTCATGAGAAATTCAAGAGCAGCTACTATTATTTTCATTTCACAGATGAGGAAACTGAGTTTCAGAGAGGTTGTTGAGTAACTTGCCAAAGATTATTCAGCAAATGACAGCTGGGATTTAAACTCAGGCAAGGCTGGTTCCAGATTACTTCTTTTTAGTAAACTACCTCTGAAATACCACTTTCCATAAAACCTTCTCAGTCCTAGCCTGAGCTGGTCCTTTCCTCTCCTTAAACTTCAGAAAACCTGTAGTTCTCATGGCATTTATAACATTTCAATAACCTTAGGTCATAGTTAATTATGTATACTTCATGATACATTAAAAGATATTCTTCATATATAATTTATCTTATATTTCTCACAGAAAGTAGTTCTATCAGAAAGCTCAATTATAATTTACTGAATGAGTAAATGAATTAGGAAAATGCTTAAAAAATAAATACCTTTGGGGTGATTCATATTAAATTCACATTAAATTACTAACAGTTGATAGAAGATCCTTTTTCAATCCTAAATTTGAAAGGAAGAGAGACGATAGAGAGCTTGTAGACACTGATAACTAATGATATGTTAATAGGAGGAAAACAAAGAAGAAAGAAAGGACAAGGGTGTTTAAGATAAATTGTTTATGGCTGGGCCTGACATATAAACATATAGTAAAGAGTTTCCTGTATTTTATTATGATTGGGAAAAGCTAGCTTTCTTTGTTTTAAAACTAGTCTTTTAGTTACTAGGGTGCCTTCCTGCAATCCAGTTTATAAGATGTCCAAAGAATTGGCCAAATAATTGGTCTGTACTTCTTAGAAGACTAACCATTGAGAGGAACAAATGATTAGTTATTAGACTTAATCAGAAATTTCAGTTATTTATAGATCTTAAATCTTAATTGTTTGATGTAAGCTCAAACTATGTTCCTGAAATTAAATTTGTAGGAAGAGTTTTAAATCCACCTGAATCTTAGGAAGTAAAAGTAATTCTTCAATGATCTGAAAGAAAGCACCCATTATAGCCTTGAACGTAGTCATTGATGGACTTAAGTGGGTTTTTTTCTTAATTTCTTCTCTTTTTTTAAATAAAAAGCTGGCAAAAATACAATTACATTACTACAAAGATGGACAAAATTTTAAAAAAAATCAAGGGGGCATAATTTTTATTCAAAGGGGACAGCTGATCAAATGTTTATGATTATCTAAACCATGCAATTTATAACTTACTACAATTCCAAACGAAATTCATTATTATGGAGAAGGGGATATCAAGGAGAGGCCCCCCGACTGTAATATGTAGCACTGTTATACAGTGCTCATCTTCAAAGTGCTTTACAAATCAACTCTGGATCTTCAAAACATAGGGACACCGAAGCCCTATTCCTGGGAAGGAGAGGTAAGTCAGTAGCAGTGTCAAAACAGACTACTGAGAACTCAAAGGTGACCTACTCTCAACTGGATTTTAAGCAATGTCAATAAGGTAATATAATTTCTGCATTTCTTTCTTATACCACCAGAACCCAGTAGGAATAGATTATCAGCAGCAGAATAACGTAAAGTGTGGTTTGGCGACCTAGCACGTTTCTTCTTAGGGTTCACACAGACCGATGCAGAGTAGACCCAGAGCCAGACCCATGTCCCTCTAGCACAGGCTAGTTCAGAAAACACTAACCTTTATTTTAGATTTATTGGTATATTAAGTGGCTTTAGTTGGGTGTATCTTTGAACTGGAAAACAAATCCAATAACCTATTAAAAAATGTACTCTACACAGTACTACTGGGGAGAAATTTCTAAAATGATTCCAATGAACTTGGGATCAACCCAAAAGATTATTTCTAATTGACAACTTTTTCCAGTATATCTTATAAAAATGATGAAAAGCTAGATAGATTTTTGTTTTAAAAAAACAATGAAATCAATATGAATAAGTCATGTATTTGAAAAATATAAACCATTGCACTGAAAATGTACTTTTAAATGTCTAATAACTTCTTCCTCCTCTTCCCCTTCTCCTCCTCTTCCTCCTCCTCCTCCTTTTTTGCCAAATTCATCCACCTTCTCTCCCTCTGTTGACCTCTCTTATATGCCCCTCATATGTTTTGTTTGTTTTTACTGGTCTCTTTTTGAAACTCACTTCTTTCTTAGCTACTGAATCACGCATGCTTTTTTAATTGCGTCAAACCTCTCTGAATACTACTTTACTAGTTCCTTTGTTGCATTAAGTTCTTCTCCCATACTTTGTATGTGTTTTCACCTATATAGTGCTTTACAAATGATCCTTGCATTATAGTGACATAACTTAATGATCAATATTTATTCTTCATGAAAATTTACACTAACAAACGACTTTTAATAGTGCTGCTAAAACTACCGATACATTTATTTATTCTTGCTCAATTTCCTAAAATATTATCCACTGGATCCAAGACTCCTCAGGCATCTCTTCAAAGACACCTATCAAAAATCTCAACAACATCCTTTTGAATTCATGAGTCTGATGACGGTGATGACAAAATCACCTTTATTATAACCTGCAAAAGGAGAAAAAGGGAGAGGGAAGGGAAGTACAAGAATGACAATGATAAGAACCACATCACATTAAATAAAAAGTTGATGAGCTCTGTTCCTGTTACATTAATTTATATATACTTTTTGCTATCTAGAAAATAAGTATATACTCTAGTGGAGGTGATAATAAAAACATTAACAGCCAGCAAGGCACAGATGCCAACTAATTAGAACAGATGTTGGCTGTAAACAATTGGAATATTATGTCCCAGATGAAAACCAATCCTGTTACAGGTAAGTATGGTGTTTATGGTCATTTTAATACAATGTTTGGGGCACGTTCATTATGTTGTTTTTAATGGGGAAATTGGAATGTGGAAATGTATTTCAACAGAAAGGAATTTTCCAATAATGGTATTTGTCTTGAATGCAAAAGCTGCTAGTATATTCAAAATAATCTGTGTAACAGGAAATTTTAGTTACATACTACTTTCCTTATGTCATATTTTCCAAATAGGTCTGTGATATACTCTTCTAACACTTTTCATCAAACCAATTTCCTTGTATATGTGACTTGGATCATGCTCGACATGATTCTCAGTTCTGGTAGGTTCTTCAGGACACTCAATTTATTTTGAGATAATTAGCAATAGCCTGTCTTTACATAGTCTAGAAGAGAGGAAGCTATTTATAATACTAAAAAAACCCAAACAAAATATATCTGCTGCTTTGCTTCCTGCTTGTCCACCTGACTATGTTTGTCCCATCAAAAGAGTAATAGAGCCAGAATAAGGCCAGCTACCAAGACCTGGAATTTACTTAGTCTTATTTAGGCCTACATTAATGTTGCCATTAAGGTAACAATGAGTTAGGCACACCAGTTCTTTCGGCTTCTGACAATGTGACTGCCTGGAACTCCCCATGTTTCTTGTAACATACTTAAATGACCATAACTAAAACATATAAAAGAATACACGTTGCTTCCCAATATGGCTCCCCATGTCACCATCCAGATAATGCTTTCTGCCAAGAGCATTATCATTCCTCCTTTTGCTCAAGGGCAAAGGCTCAAAGGTCATCTTCAGTGGAAATGTACCATATTTGGGAATATTCTCATCATTTTAATATTGGTGGGTGGCAGGGTGCACCTTCTGCTATAGAAACAGAAGAGTCCAGATATTAACATTTCCCCAGCTTCTCTTGTCAGTTAAGATGCTGAACATGACCAAGGCCTGGGTGATCAGAGCACCTTCTCTAGACTGAATCCAGACCTAAGGATGAAAAGTTGCAGGGATGGGGGGGCCTGGGGGTGGGGGTGGGGTTCAGGCAGTGGAAGCATCAGCCAGTTTCCAGAAGAAACAATGGTAGCAGTAGTTTCTAGCACCCAATGTTGATGATATAAGCTGCAAAAGCAGTGTCATTTGACTTATTCAGTGGTGATATTTTAGGTGTTGCTCTGATGTGTGGCCTCCCTATATTCCCACATAGTTTTCAAGCCTGGTTCTCCAGGCTTCCCAGTAAATTTATTTATTTATTTATTTAATAGGTGACACCAGGAATTGAACCTGGGACCTCGTACATGGGAAGCAGGTGTTCAATCACCCGCTCCCCACCCCCAGTAAATTTATGATCTATACAATTGCCTTCTAATAAATTCCTTTTCTGCTTAAATTAGCAAGAGACTATTCTGTTGCTTGGAACAATAAAAGAACAGTCCAATATAGCATCTATGAGTCTTTTCCTAGACACTCTCTCTCATATCTGATCAAATTTTAAGTACAATAGGAACTCCCTTAGCCAACACATTTGAGACTGGTAGTTGGCCTGATAAAGGAGTTCAAGTTCTCAAAGTGTGGTCCCTTGACCTGTAGCATCAGCATCACCTGGGAACTCATTAGCAATGCAAATCTTCAGGGTCCACCCCAGACTTACTGGCCCAGCCCTCCAGCTGTTTCTGATAAAGTTTGAGAAGCACTGATCTCGCTGTCCAGTTTCAGATTCTCTAAAGCAAACCAAGGTTTCTGCAAGCAGAATCCTAGATTTTTACAAATTTTTCCTCACTCATTCATTTATTAATAGTAAATGCCAGATGCGAATATTCTCACTGCCCTGATTTTGTGATAATCAGGGTAGGCTAAACATTCGCTATATTAGAAACCATGCATGTGTCCCCAGACCTAGTTTTTCTCCGTAGGTCTGGTTTTTAGAATGTTGGTGATAAACTAAGCCTGATTTATTATATGACCATCCTGTATGAGAAAAGACTGTAACTTTGGGTATCTTTGGTCAACCTTAAGAGATATAGCAGGGAACTATGGTCCATGCTTAGTGACAAAGCCCCAAGATGTGTATATCTATTGCAGGTGATGTGCCACACTAATGAAGGATGTTTATGTGGGAGGTTGTGGGAGGAGTGGTAGGTGGGGCATATGGGAATCCCTACAATTTTTGTGTAACATTTATGTAATCTAAGTATCTTTTAAAAAATAAAAAATAAAATTAAAAAAAGAGAGAGAGATAGCAGGGGGACAAATGTGGCTCGGGTAGTTGGGCGTCCATCTCCCATACAGAGGGACCTGGGTTCGATCCCCGGGACCTCCCGGTAAAAATTAAAAAAAAAAAGAAAAACACAGAAGGCGTGTGGGCCACCAGGCCCCGTGTGCGGGTGCACCGCCAGGCCCCGTGCGCAGATGCACCGCTAGGCCCCGCGAGCCACACAGCAAGATAATGAGGTAACAGGAGAGTGACACAAGGGACAGTCAAGACGAGACACACCGAAAAACCAGGAACTAAGGTGGCACAGGTGGTAGGACGCCTCTCTCCCAAATCGGAGGTTCGAAGGATTGAATCCCAGTAAAGACAGGAGGAGAAGGATGAGAAGAGAGGGCAGGAAATGGACACAGAGTCACCCAGTGAATGGACACAGAAACAGCAAAAACAGGGGCAGGGGGGATTAAAAATGGATAAAAGTAAATAAATCCTTTAAAAAATATATAGGGGAGGAAGATACAGACTATAGTTGGTAGTAATACTTTGACAATGCTCTTTCATGATTTGTTAACAAATGTTTCACAACAACGCAGGGTGTTTGTGGGGGGGTGATGTGTCGGAGCCCTGTATGATGTTATGCATGTTTGTTTTGTAAGTTCACGATATTTACTGAAGACTTATAGTTTATATATGTTCATGTATGAATGATATACTTCAATAAATCGTTAAAAAAAATAGTAAATGTCAGGCACTGTTCTAAAGCACTTAGGATACAACATTAAATAAAACAAATAAAAATCCCAGCCCTGGTGAAGCTGACATTCCAGAGGAGCATGTAACAGAGAGCAGCTATCTTCTGTGAAGGTTCAGCTTCCCATGGATGTCAGTGTTTAACAGGGAGACCAGATACAGTCAATTGATCCAACAAGTCAAGTGAAGGTTGGTTAAGAAAACTTCTCCTACACAGACTTTAAAAAAAATGTTATATATTGGCTTATTTATTTCTGCGTTCTCTTAAAGAATTTCTAATTCATGTCCAGTCAATTATTCCTTTCATTATTCTCTTTCCTGCATCATCCATTTCCTCATTCTTTTTTTTTTTTAAAGATTTATTTATTTATTTATTTATTTATCCCCCCCTTGCTGCTTATGTTCGCTGTGTCCACTTGCTGTGCGTTTTCTCTGTGTCTGCTTATCTCCCCCCTGCCGCGAGGTCTTGCTGCATCAGCCCAACAGCGCCACGCCGCCGGCCTGCCCCCACAAGGAGGCCCCGGGAAGCGAACCCGGGGCCTTCCACATGGTAAACGGGAGCCCCATCGACTGAGCCACACCCGCCTCCCGTTTTCCTCATTCTTAAGGATTAGCATCTCAATCCTAAAATAATCTCTAGTTAGATACCACAAACCTTCTGTCTACTGGTACATTTCATTACTCACCTTTATAAAAAATTGCAAAAAAAAAAAAGTTTTCTTGAACTTTCCATTTTCTCACCTTTCACAATTTTTCACAACCTACTTCAAATGGGCTTTTGTCCTCACAGCACCATTTAAACTGCTCATTAAGTACACTGACAGCCTCCGTCTTGCCAAATCTAATTGTTAACCTTTGTTTTTCATCTTACTCTACCACCTAATAGCATTTGAAACAATATCCCACAAGCCTTTATGACATGGCCTAATCCTGCCAACTCTGCCTTACTCATTCCTTGAACAGATCAAATTTATTCCAGCCCCAGGCCCTTGAATTTGCTGATCCCTATAT
>JAQZBX010035496.1:0-24550 GCA_029593785.1 Cabassous unicinctus
TATTAAATTTATTCTAATCAACATTCCATTGTACATGATGCTTTGCTTTTCTCTTGCTGCATTCAGAATCCTGTCTATCTCTGACATTTATTGTTCTGCAGAGTAGGTTTCTCAGGGTAGGTCTATTCGAATTCATTCTGTTAGGGGTGCATTTTCCTTCTTGGGTATTGACATTTATGTCTTCCATAAATGTTGAGAACTTTTCAGTCATTATTTCTTCAATTATTGTTTATGCCACTTTTCTATTCTCCTGTTTTTCTTGGACACCAATATTGCATATCTTGGTGTTTCTTACTGTCATTCAATTCCCTCAGACTCTGTTCCATTTTTTCCCATTCTCTTTTCTTTCTGCTCTCCTGTCTTTTCCAGTTCAGATGTTCTGTCTTTGAAATCACTAATTCTGTCTTTATGCATTTCAAATATGCTCTTATGTACCTCTAATGTATTTTTAATCTCATCCATCATGTCTTCTTTCCCATAAGGTCTCTTACTTTTCTTTGCAGGCATTCAAATTGTTCTTTATGCTCACCCAGAGTCTTCTTAATATCCTTTATCTCATTAGTCATATTTTCTTTCAATTCTTTAAATTTATTTAAAATAGTTGTATGATTATTATTGATTACTTGTCTTAAATCCTGTATCTCTTCAGGATTTTTGGTTTGTTCCTTTGCCTGGGCCAGCTCTTCCTCTTTCCCAGTATCACTTGTTATTTTTTGCTGATGTCTAAGCATCTGAATAGGTTGGTGTATTTACTCTGATTTCCAATTTCTCTCTCTTTTCTATTTTTCTTTCACAGCTCTTCTTTAATATGTTCTGTGACTTATTCTAAATATTTAAAAATTGCCAATCTTAAGTTATCAAAATTGTGCCATGGATTCACTAATGTGGTACAGATTTTCTCCCAGGGGCTAGAGTACAGAGAGACTCAAAATCAGTTTTTGTTCATGCAACTTCCATACTGACCAGCAGATGGTGTTCATTTGGAGTATCATTCTCTGCTTTCCTGTGATTTGTCTGCCCAGAGCTGAGATTCATAGTGGGCTCTACTGGCTGAATTCACTGAAGAAAAGGCTCCAGATTCCCCTCCCTTTTCCTGTGTAATAGCTGACAGGGAGGAAGATGTCTGTTCCACTCTCAGTCAGCTGCATTGGGTCTGGGATTTTACCCAAGATTAACCTCTTGGGGCTTCAGTAGGGCAGCCCTTCCCCAGTCCCCCAGGGTTTGGTTACTCAAGTTTGTTGTTTAGGGTTCTTCATCTCTCTGTCCCTCACCCTCCTGAGAGTTGTCAAGCACTGTCCTGGTCTGCTGACCCCCCATAGCAGGTCCATTGGCCTGCTTTTGCCTCTTTCTCCATTGTTTTTGTGAGAGTTGAGTACTACCTGCCTAATCTGATTCCCAGTTTACACAATTTATGTACTTAGTTTAAAAAAAATAAAGTTGTCTTTATGGAGGAGTTGTGACTTAGGAATTCAACTCTGCCAAAAACTATTGTTGCCAATGTTTAAATGTCTTTTATGACTAAACCATATATTTTTTAAATTACAATATTAATAATATATAGATGGTGTAATAGTCAGCCTAAGGTTGCTAATGTGAAACACAAAAAATGGGTTGGTCTTCATAAATGGTATTTATTAGGGGTAGAAGTCCACAGATACCAGGCCATAAAACACTAAGTTTCTTCTCTCACCAAAGTCCATTGGCATGTTTTGCAGCAAGACAGCAGCCGAAGTTTGCCAGGGTTCAGGCTTCTTTGGTTCCTCTCTTCCTGGGACTGCATTTCTCTCCAGGTTTAGCTCCTCTGCTTCCTCCACAAGGTCAGCTGTAAACTATCAGGTGAACTGCTCACTTCTCTTCTCATGGGACCTTCTCTCCAGTGTCAAAACTGCTTCTCAAAAACTGCTCCTTCTGTCCTATGCCTTGCCTTTTATATTCGATTCCACCACCCACAAAGTGGTGGGGCTCAATGCCCTACTGACATGGCCTAGTGAACACGCTAATCATAACTTAATCATGCCCTGATTAACAGATCAGTTTACAAGCATGATCCAATTATATTTTTGGAATGCATAATTACATCAATTTGCCAAATGGCCAGAGATGGGATAATAAAATACATATATATATATATATTTCATTAAAAGTAATATATATAATAATTAAGAAATATTGTTTTGGGAAATGTAATTTGATCAAATTTCACTTTGAGTAAATGTTTAAATTGTAGCAGTTTCATCCAATAATGGTAGATATTTCAAAGTATCTTTGAAAAGAAAGAAAGTCCTTCATTTCCTGTTGTTTTTCTGGAAGTTGATAGTCTTTTTTTCTAAAAGGAAGATTTGAGCTTGGCTTTGTCCAGAATAAGAAGTTAGCAGAACTTCAGCCAATGGAGGATGTCCTGTTGAATCCCCTTACCTCAGGGAATTTCAGGTGGGTGAATGCATGTTGGAGGCTCAGGAGGCCTTTGTGGAGGAGAGGGAACAGTGCTGCTTTAACTTCCAGGGCTTGGAGACATTCCTGGAGGACAGGCTACCAGAGGGTGGATGGGGTTTGGAAGAGTCCTTGTGCTATGGGGGTTCTCATGACCTCTTTGAGGGACTTCAGTGTATTTAGCATATACATTATAACCTCCTTTAGTTTGAAGCATTTGGTACTCTCTTTTCTTCAGTTTTGGGACCAGTGAAGTTAATCTAATCAACATCACTTTTATTCTCTAAACCTTTCTGTAGGTATCTTCAAGGCCGAGTATTTTAAAGCCTCTTTCTCTAGCTTGCCATTCATTATGGCAGTCACTGGAAAACCCTTTGAGCAAACTAATATTGTCAATGACCTGGCATTTCTCTTCAGTGAGCACAGACTTTGTCAGGGCAACCTGATTTTCTCAAATACATCTGGCTTCTAACAAAGTGTGCAAATCTGAATAACAATAAGAAACCCACCAGTAAGCTGATGAAAAGTGGAATGTGATGCCTGGACATATGTCCTTTGGCAGCAGCTCCATCACCACATCTAACAGCTCCCCAAGGATCAGCCCAGCAACAGGCTTCAGAGAGCTTCACAGACCATCTATGGCACTTTAGCCATCCATAGGTCTCTGCCAAGTAACCGTGGATCTGTCAGCCTAATAAATCACAGACAACTCCTCAGGATTCCACCTGGAACATACCAGCAACTGGCATATTTGACAGGTCATCTATGAGAGGATCTGTGGTGTGTGTTGAAAGGGGAGAGGGGAGGCAGAAAATAAAACGTCCTTGTCTCCATTACATTCTAATGATCATTCTTTCTCTCTTTCTAATTGTTTTTTTTAAAGTAATGTAAAATTGAAATAGAGTAAAATGTGGCAATCTTAACTGAATGACTGTCAAAGCTTAAAACTTTTCACTTCTCCGTACTGCTCAGTATCCAACAAACATATCAAGATATGAATCATTGATTTCGATTAATCCAGAAAATAAGTCTTGTTCCTTCAGTCAACATGCATACACCCTACGTTAGCATGCAGCCTTTTTTCTAATTCGTTTCACCATAAATCATTTCTGCCACTTTTTTAAGTCATAAAAATGAAATAAATCAGAATTGATCCTTTGGTGCCTATATCTTTACCTCAAAATAAGGTTTTGAAATTTTTCGATGCTGTTGGTTGTGTCCATCAGTAATTCTCTCTGCTTTTTCATTGAGTTCCTTGACATTGAATGACAATGTTACAAAATGTTTATATATTTTAATCTTGTCAGACTTTTCAGTTGCTTCAAGTTTGGGGAATTATGATTACAGTTATTATGAATATCCACATGCAAGTTCTTTTTATAAAAACATGTATTTATTTCCCCTGTGTGAATACATGGACATAGAAAATCTTAATCATATGAGAGGATATGCAAATTTCTTTTTTTAAACAAATATTTCAGTATATTTTACATGACATAAAATTAAATATACATTTTTTGTAAATGTACAGTGTTGTGCAACCTCAGCATGATTTATTTATAGAACATTTCCATTGCCCCCAAATTTTCCTCTTCTAATTTACTCCATCAGCTGCATTTGACACTGTTGGCCTCACCTCCCTGAAATACTTCTATCAGTTAGCTTATTGTTCACTACACTTTTTTGTTTGTATTTATCTGACTTTACTGCCCTTTCCCCTCTGCCTCATTGCTGGGATCTCTGTTTCTCCAGAGCCTCTCAGCATGTGTTACTTCAGGGCTTAGTCTTTGAACAACTTTCCATCTTTAGCACCCAGTTCTGTTGCTGGAGTGTCTTGGTCTTAAACACCATCTATACTGGCATGACTTCTGCATTTATGTATCCAACCCAATCCATTCCATGCAGTCCTGATACACACTCAGGAGCTTCAAGATGCCTCTGTGTGGATATCTAACTTGCCAACTGAGAACTCTTGGCTCCTCCCAGGAGCCTGATCCTCTGGCTTCAGCTTTCCATGTACAGGAACTCTACCTGGCAGGGGTTCTGGTGGCAGCTTTGACTCCTTTTGTCTCTCTTTTTCTCCACCCTACATTCATCCCACCTGCATACCCTGTGCCCCATGATCAGAACAAGTCCACATCTGTCCCCTTCTCTTTGCCTCCACCCTTCTTCCCTGTGAGCATTGCCTGTTACAGGATGACTGTGGTTTCATTCTTTTACCTCTTGCCCCTCTATTTACTTAAGTGCATAGGAAAAGTGTATTTTGCTGTAGTTTTCACTGTTCAATATATTATGCATTAAGTAAAATTTATTATTCATGGTTAGCATATATTCAGTATCTTCACTTATATTTTCTCTGCTTATTCTATGAATTGCTGAGAGAGTAGTAAAAAAAATGCCCAATTCTTTGATGTATTTTACTTCTGTCACCTATCAAAAGCCATGTTTACAGGTGGGTACACATTTTAAATGCTATATCTTCCTGGGGATTTAAACCTTTTTATCATTATTAAAGGGCATGCAATTTCTAATATTTTTCTTAGTTTCCCTTTTATTTGATATTGACAAAGTGAAGTAAGATTTACTATTTTAAGAGAATTTACATGGTATATTGTTTTCCACCTTTTACTGTCTACTTTACTCTATGTCTCAAATGAATTTCTTAGATTTATGTATCTATATAGTATACTATATAGTATTCATAAGTATATATAGATATACTTATTTTAATCCACTTAACAATGTTGATTAAGAGGAATATTTATATTAAATATGGTTACAATTAAATATATCTCAATATAATTACTTTATTTAAATCTGCTTTCTTTGCATGTGCTTTTTGATTTCTCTATTCCATGTTCCTTTTTTTCTTCTGAAAATTTTTTTTAAAAGTTCCAAACTATTTTTTGTTCTTTATTACATACTCATATGAATCCATAATCAGTACTTTGTTATAGTTTTATTCAAACTTTCAAAAATGTACCATAGTGTATGCATCATTCTGTGTCTTGATTTTTTCACTCAAATGCTTGTGATAATTTCTTGCCTGTATATTTGTTTTGTCCAACTTAGCTATTCTACAGTTTTCTGTTGTGCAAACACCCTTTATTAATTCATTTCTTTACTAGTGGCTACATTCCTTTCCTACACATCTTACTAAAAATTGTAGGGAGCAAATGTGGTTCAAGTAGTTGAGTGCCTTCTTCCCACATGGGAGGTCCCTGGTTCAGTGCCCAGTGCCTACTAAAAGCAAAAACATACAAGCAAATGAGGAAACCAACTCAGGGGACCTGGTGTGGCTCAGTTGTTGAGTGCAGGCTTCCCGCATACATGGTTCAATCCCCAGCTCTGGTACCTCAAAAAAAAATTCATGTAATGACCACATGATATATAGTTCCTTATATATGTGTCAGTTATTCTTCAGTATAATCTCAAAGTGTGATTTTAAGAAATGCTTTCTTACTCCTTACATAAGAAAGGCATTCTCCTATGTTTCCTTTTAAAAGTTTTATTAGAGTTTTGTTTTCTGCATATTAGTCTTAGATACCCTTGCAACTTATTTTTAAGTATAATGTTTGGCAGGGTTCTAATATTTCCTCACATGGGGAGCCAATTACCTTGAATTCATTTTTTGAATAGTCCATCACTTCCTTCCTGACCTGTGATGTCAGTTCTATCATATACCAAGTTCCCACAAATTCAAGGGCATGTTTCTTGACAATATATTCTATTCCATATAACTAATGCATCAATGTAAAATAATTTTAATAATTATAGCTCTGTGAAAAGTATCATATTACCTAACAATGGTAATTTAATCTTAAGCCACTTTTTCTTTCATTTTTCTGCACGAGTTTGAGCCTCCATTCAGAGCCATGATTAGAAGCAGATGTATAGCAGGATCCATATTTGTTTTTGCTTTTAAATAAGACGGCTTCTAAAAGACCAAAAATAATAATGCATGCTATGAAGTTGTGTAGGACACATTTCCATTTTATCAATCTTTCTTCTTATGAAAATTCTTAAATATAGGTTCTGGGCTTTTTTTTTGGCTTTGGCATACAGGGGGAAAAGCATAGAAATATAATACATGTGGGAATATTTTCAACCTGACAGAACACCTCTTTATTCATCAGAAAATTCTTACTGAAGAGAAATCATATATATGTGGGAAAGATTTATACAAATGTAAAATCTCAGATACAAGATATTTTCTACTGCAATGAAACCCTATGCATGTTAGGCATGTGAAAAGCCTTTATGTACAAATCATATCTCACAGAATATGAGAAAACTCATAGTGGACAGAAAAAAATGAATGTAAAGAATGCAGAATAGCCTTCATCCAAAAGCAATAGTTCATTAAACATCAGAGAATTCATTCTGGAGGAAAACCCTATATATGCAATGAATGTGGAAAAACCTTCAACCAGATGGAAAGCTTCGTTAAGCATCTGACAATACATACTGGTGAGAAACCCTATGATTGTCATGGATGTGGGAAAGCTTTCATTCAGAAATCGAGCCTCTTTACACACCAGAGAAGACAAACTGGAGATAAACCCTATATATGTAAGGAATGTAGGAAATCCTTCAGTAGCAAATCTAGTCTCACTGAACATGAGAAAATTCATAGTGGAGGGAAACACCATATATGCAAGGAATGTGGAATAGCCTTCAGCCAGAAGCAGAATCTCATGAAACATTCCAACATTCAAACTGGAGAGAAACCCTGTGAATGGAATGAATGTGAATCTCCAAAGGATCTCCACCTCCAGTCTGTGCAACTTTTTTGCCAATCTTTTAAGGAATCAGCTGTGACTGTGCAATTCAGGATGTCTCTCTCCTCTTGGAAATGTGCACTTGCAGGTTGTACTGAGATCTGCTTCCTCCCACATCTTCTTCCACACTCATCTGCATTCAACTTGTTACCACTAATTTATGAATCAGAACTTGAGATTTCTCTTAGTTAATGGAAAATGGGCTTTCCTCTTATTTCAAATTTTCCTGGCTATTTTCATTGGTTCTTCAATTCATTACATTCTGGGTAAGCATTTACAAATTACCATTTAAAAAATAATGCTGCCCATTAATGTAGCCTTTTTTAATAAGGCATCACATCCATTTATATCCTTTCAGTTTCTTCACCTGATTGTGATGTGTATTCAAGGTTAACAGCCACTGAACAACAGTAGCCTGCTTTCTACCTAACTCAAATTTTCCTTCTTATTTTAAATCAGAATGATCCTTTCATTACATAGAAAATATACTTCTAATCTCAAGAGTTTTAAAAAGTTAGAAAATTTATTGATATTCTTAAGTTGTACTCCAATATTTTTCTCATATATGATAGGGTGTTGCATGGATGAAACTAGAGAATACATATATTTCAAACAATAATGTGTACCCAAAGGAATCTGCCAATGTAGATAAATCTATGGAAGCAGGAATGGTGTTTGAGGCTAGAGAAGGAATTTTGCTTTTTGTCATAACAGACATAAATTATTTTTGTACTCTTTGCACTGATAATTTATAATTTAAAAGAAATTTTCAAAATAGTGCACAATGAAATCATACAAAGTCATTGATTTGAAAATATTGATTTGTATCTGCAACATTACTGGGGTCACTTCCCCCACACTCTTTGCAAATACAACCACCCACAAAGGAAAAATGCTCACTCCCCTCAGCCCCTTCCCCAGTTTCCTGGACTGGTGGAGGACTCCCTCAGCAAGAGTAAGCACAAAGTATGAGGAGCATGGATGTGTGTGAAGGCCACACTGCTCTCTATATGTGTCCAGTTAGGGGGCTGTAAGCATCACAGGAGAAGATGGACTTCCTGCTGCTTACACCCCAGTAAAGACCCGCTAGAATGACTCACATCACTAACTGGGGGTGAGCAAGACGTTCTCCCTGTCCTCCTTTGCAGATCCAGAACCTGTGATGATGGTTTTCATTGGGGCTCAGAGAGTTTTGTTCCAAAACAAGAAATTCCCTCTCTGCCTTGGGGGAACTGCAGTGAACATGTGTTACATTCCAGCTTCTTCAGTTGTTCATCAGCTTCTTCCCATTCAAGCCCTCCGTTCTCTTTTGGGATTAAAGAGGTCTGCATCATTTTCAACACTGTTAAAAATGAGTTGAAAATTTAATATTTAATTAGTCTGAGAAATATCTGGCATCTGAACCCTCTGATGTTTTCTGCAAACAATGAACTGTCTCACAACCTCACTTCTATTCTTGTCAGCCATAGGTCCCAGGACTTTCTGGGATTCCCATACTATTTATTAGAGTCCCTAGCTTAAAATATTGCTCATTCTCATAATGTTATTGCTGTAGCCAATGCTGTAATGTGAATAATAACATTTCCTTCCTGACAACAACACGTTTCACCTTGGCATTGCTCTTCCTTTAGCTGCCCCAATATGGGAGAAGGTGAATGTACACTGGAAGCAGGAGATCTGAATCTGTGGCTGAGACCCAGGAGGGGTGCAGTAAGAGCACCCTCCTCAGAGGGTCAATGCTGGAGGCCAAGGGAAGGAGGGAAGGACAAAAGGTGCAGGAGCAGATAGTCTTCTTTCTGTGCCCTGAATGCTATGCTGCACCAGACCACAGGTCCCATGTTTTATCTGCCCCCACCCACCTGGTCAACCCTTGCCTGAGGCAGGGATATCATACTGGAGCATCTGTGACATTATACTAGTCCCCAAACCATGTGACACCCCTGGCTGATACCCTGTCTTGCAGGCCTTGCTGGCCAAAAGCACTTCCCCCTCCATCTTACCAGTACTCATTCCCACCTAGTCTGGAGACACCCACAGTTTACAGGTGAATTCACTGGACCACAGCATCACACTGCCATTTGCAAACAGGGCAGCAGTCCAACACTGTGTCCCTAGCTGTTTGAGTTTGCCAAGTGCTGACAAATGAAAATAACAAAAATAGGTTGGATTTTATTGGAATTTATTTGTGTTAAACTCACATTTCTGAGGCTGTGAAAATGTCCAAATCAAGACATCTTCACAAATGCTGCCTTACAAGGAGTCCCCTGCTGCTAGACTCCTGCTAAGGCAAAATGCAGGCCCTGCCTGTCTCTCTGCCTTCTCCTCCAAACTCTCATTCTCCTTGAGCGCAGCAGTGGGCCATTAGGCACCATTACTCACACATCTCCCTTCACCTCTGGCCTGGATGTCTTCAGCTTCAAGCTGCTCCATGACTCCAGCCTCTTGCATCTCCCTCAGCCTCTCAGGGTTTCTGTGTCTCTCCACAGCTGTAGAAGACCCTGGAGCCCTCTCCCACATGGCAGGGTAAATACAGCAGCACTCTTTCTCTGTGTGTTCCATTTATGCAGGACTCCAGCACAATGATTTGGATCCATGCTGGTGCCTGAAATCTAATCAGAGGTCCTTAACTAAATGAAAGCAGTCTATAAAAAAGTGACCTAATCAAAAAGCCCCTTATCTGAATCTAACCAAAATGTCCTACATACAAGAGGCACACACACACAGAAAAGGGGTGGTAAGAACATAATTTTCCAGAGTCTCCACAAAACTCAAATGAAGGCATTAACCCAGGGCACAGGAATCAGGAGAAGACTCTTAAGTCTGGGAGAAATGGTAACTCATGAAGCAGTAGCTGTCCTTTGGGTGTGGCCATCATTGAGCAAAATGAGGTGCTTATCACCATTGAACTGGTCCCTAAATTGGTCCCAAGAAGAACTCAATATACTGTGTTTTCTCCACCAAATCTTAGTTCCAAATCAGGTGTGGAAGAGGTGTGCCATCCATTATTCCCATCCCCAGAGCCAGAGTACACAGATTTTGCCTTGGGGTAGGTTTTCAGGAAGTAGGATGTAAAACAGAAAGCCCCTAATTTCTACTCCAAAGAACTGGTTACATTTACAACAGAATGGAGAAACTCAACCCTAAGGGTGTTCTCAAAAGCAGTGGAGATGGTACGAGGCCTGAGATTTAATTCATCTCAATCCTTCAAGGAGAAGTGAAGTGAATACTTTTACAGATGAGGAAGATCTACTAAAGTTTGCTGGCAGCAAGACACTTTAAAAGAAATGTAAAAGAATATCCTTCAAGAAGAAAGAAAATAATCTCAGAAGGTTCAAGCTTCACAATGGATTGAAGAACAATATCCTTTAATTAAATTCATATGTCTAATGGACTGTTGAATGGATAAAGTAATAATGATATCTGTGCCCTAGGACGTCAATAAAGTCTTAAAATACACCATAAAATAATATCTAGCATAAGATGTGTAAATAGATATATAGCCCTTTGATATCGTTATGAATTCCAAAAATACATATTGGATGATGCTTGTCAACTAGACTGTTATTCTGGGCATGATTAAGTTATGATAAGCACGTTGACTGGGACACTGTCGGTAGGGTTTTGAGCCCTCCCCTTGATGGGTGGGTGCCAGAAACATAAAAAAACATGGGAAAGGACAGAGTTGGATTAGTTTTTGATGTTGGAGTTCTGATGAGCCAGGACAGAAGGCCCCAGGGAAAAGAGACAAGCCATTCACCTGACAGTTCACAGCTGGTCTTGTGGAGAGAGGCAAAGCATAGAGAGCCTCATAGTCTACAGCTGACCTTGTGGAGGAAACAGCAGAGCTGAGCCCAGAGAGAAACACAGCGCTGGGAAGAGAGGAACCCCAGAAACCTGAACCAAGGCCAATGTCGGCGGCTGTCTTGTTCCAAGATGAGGTAACAGCCTTTGGTGAAGGAATAAACTTATGCTTTATGGCCTGGTAACTGTAAGCTTCTATCCCAAATAAATACCCTTTATAAAGACCAACAGATTTCTAGGATTTTGCACCAGGACCCCTTTCGCTGACTAATACAGGATTTAAAATGTTTTAAAATCCATTATTTGGCATTTCAATTACAAATAATAAGTGCATATTTGGAAAGGCAAGCAAAAAAGTTATAAATTCCTCAGTAAACTTTAAAGAATATTAAATAGTACATCTTATCCAAATAAACAGAAGGAAAAATTTGAAAAAAAATGTCAGTCTGAAACAATGTATTCAGGATTTCCTGGGTTGCCACTTTGGCATTTGTTCTGGAGCCACCTTAGTCACACACCTTTGGAAGCTGCCCCTTTCTTATTCTTCAGAAGCCTGAAGGTTCCAGGTTTTATTTATGGGATGTTGTTTTGTCCCTACCATTAATCAAGTGCTGTATCATTTCCCCATTTCCTAGTTATGAAGTCACCAACCTGGATGTGATGCTCATTTGAATTAAGAAGAACCATGAATCATAGAACAATTAAAAAGGAGATATTGTTGCACTTCCCAAATTGGAAGCTTAGATTATTGATATTGCATCTTTCCTCTTTTCTAAGGAATGCATTCAATGTTATAAATTTCCCTCCAAGCATTGCTTTTGGTGTAGTCCACAAACTATGAAGAAGCATAGGACAGTAAGAATCAGAAAGAACCCCATAACAAAAGGCTTGTGAGTGAAGCTATATCCACTTCCACAGCAGTACAGACTTAAGATGAAGGCAGAGAATGTAAGAAAGTTGGGAAAATAGTTTCTCTGGCTGTAATCATTGTTTCCTCAAAATAACACTCCTATGAATGCAACTTTACTCTGAAGGAATTTGCATCATGCTTACATAAGCATGTGGGAATCTATGTAAAGAAAAAAGAGTGAAGACAATGAGTTTTGCCGGTTTTCCCCTCATGGTAGTCGTCCCCTATAGGTGTAATGAGTATGAAGTTTTCTTGGAAATTCAGCCTCATGAGATACCTGAAAATTAATCCTTCAGAGAAACAACTTGGGATTTCCTGAATTTGGGAAGGCTGGAGTCACATCAAAGAAACATGCAGGAGTAAATCTCGGTGTATGTAAGGAATATTGGAAATCCTTCAGCCAGGCATTAAATCTCATTGAGCATGAAATATTCATGCATTAGTTAGTATTGTAATGAACAGGGGGTGCTTATATCTGAAACAAAACCTCATGGAATATGAGAAAATTCATACTAGAGAGAAACCATATGCGAGTCCTGAATGTAGCCTCCCCTTACGACTCATGTTTTCCTCCTCATTTTTAAAGCCATACAGGGGAACAAGCATAGAAATGTAATACATGTGGGAAAGTTTTCAACCTGACAGAAACCTCTATATTCACCAGAAAATTCTTATTGAAGAGAAATCATATATATTTGGGAAAGCTTTATTGAAATGTCAAATCTCAGATACAAGAGATTTCCTACTGGCAAGAAACCCTATGCATGTAAGGTATGTGAAACAGCCTTTTGGTAAAAATCATATCTCACAGAAAATGAAAAAACTCATAGTGGACAGAAACAAAATGAATGAACAGAATGCAGAAAAGCCTTCAGTCTAAAGCGATAGTTCATTAAACATCAGTGCTTTTATTCTGGAGAAAAACCCTGTATATGCAATGAATGTGAAAAAACCATCAACCAGAAGGAAAACCTCATTAACCATCTAAGAATACATACTATAGAGCAACCCTGTGAATGTGATGGATGTGGGAAAGCTTTCATTCAGAAATCAAGCCTCATTACACACCAGAGAAAAAATCTGGAGACAATCCCTCCATATGCAAGAAATGTAGGAAAGCTTTTAGTAGCAAATCAAATCTCACTGACCATGAAAAAATTCGTAGTGGAGGGAATCCCTATATATGTAAGAAATGTGGAATAGCCTTCTGCCAGAGGAAGTACTTCATTAAACATTCATACTGGAGAGAAACCCTGTGAATGAAATGAATGAGGAAAAGCCTTTCCTCAGGTCACATCACTTACTGTACATGTGAGATTTCATACAATTGATAAACCTTATGAATGTAACGTATGTGGAAAGGTATTTTCCCAAACTTCATCTCTTAATCTGCATGTTAGTAGTCATGCAGGTGAGAAACCTTATTGTTGTGAAGATCATGGAAATGCCTTTACTTAGCTCCCAACTCTTGCCTTACATGCAAGATTCCATACAGGTGAGAAGCCTTATCAGTGAAGTGAATGTGAAAATCTTTTAGCCAAAAGTCACACCACATTAGACATCAGAAAATTCATATGCATTAAAAATGCTATGATTTCTCAGAATAAAGAAGGCCTTCAGCAGATTCATAACACATGAAAAAAATTCATTCTAAAAATACCGTGATTGTGGGAAAGCCAAAAAAAAAAAAAAAAAAAAAAAAAGCCCAGAACCTATATTTAAGAATTTTCATAAGAAGAAAGATTGATAAAAGGGAAATGTGTCCTATGCAACTTCATAGCTTGCATTATTATTGTTGGACTTTTAGAAGCCTTCTTATTTAAAAGCTGGAACAAATATGGATCCTGCTATACATCTACTATTAATCATGGCTCTGAATGGAGATTCAAATTCATGCAGTAAAATGAGAGAAACAGTGGCATGAGATTAAATTACCATGGTTAGGTAATATGATATTTTACACAGAGCTATAATTATTAAAATTATTTGACATTGATGCATTAGTTATATGGAATAGAATATATTGTCAAGAAACATGCCCATGAATTTGTGGGAACTTGGTATATGATAGAACTGACATCACAGGTCAGGAAGAAATTGATGGTCAATTTCAAAAATGAATTCAAGGTAATTGGCTCCCCATGTGAGGAAATATTAGAACCCTGCCATACATTATACTTAAAAATAAGTTGCAAGGGTAACCAAGACTAATATGCAGAAAACAAAACACTAATAAAACTTTTAAAAGGAAATATAGGAGAATGCTTTTCTTATGTAAGGAGTAAGGAAGCATTTCTAAAATCACACTTTGAGAATATACTGTAGAACAACTGACACATGTGCAAGAAACTATACATCATGTGGTCATTACATGAATGTCTTTTTGAGGTACCAGGACTGGATATTGAACCTTGTATGTGGGAAGCCTGCTCTCAACCCCTGAGCCACACCAGGACCCCTGAGGTGGTTTCTTCCTTTGCTTGTTTGTTTTTGTTTTTAGTAGGCACTGGGCACTGAAACTGGGACCCCGCATGTGGGAAGCAAGCACTCAACTGCTTGAACCACATTTGCTCCCTACAATTTCTAGTAAGACATGTAGGAAAGTAATGTAGCCACTAGTAAAGAAGTGAATGAATAAAGGGTGTTTGCACAACAGGAAACAGTAGAATAGTTAAGTATGACAAAACAAATATACAGGCAAAAAATTATCACAAACATTTGAGTGAAAAAATCAAGACACAGAATTATGCATATACTATGCTACATTTTTGAAAGTTTGAATAAAACAATAACAAAGTACTGATTATGCATTCAAATGTGTATGTAATAAAGAACAAAAAAAGGTTTGGAACTTTTAAAAAAGTTCTCAGAAGAAAAAAAGAAAGATGGAATAGAGAACACAAATAGCATATGCAAAGAAAGCAGATTTAAATAAAGTAATTATTTTGAGGTATATTTAATAGTAACTATATTTAATGTATCTATTCCTCTTAATCAAAATTGTTAAGTGGATTAAATAAGAATATCTATATATACCATTGTATACTATCTAGTATACTACATAGATACATAAATCTAAGAAAGCCATCTAAGACATTGAGCAAAGTAGACAGTAAAAGGTGGAAAACAATATACCATGTAAACTCTTTTAGAATAGTAAATCTTACATCACTTTGTCAATATCAAATAAAAGGGATACTAAGAAAAATATTAGAAATTGAGTGCCCTTTCATAATGGTAAAAAGTTTAAATCCCCAGGAAGATATAGCATTTAAAATGTGTACCCATCTGTAAACATGGCTTTTGATAGGTGACAGAAGTACAGTATGTCAAAGAATTGGGCATTTTTTTTACTACTCTCTCAACAATTCGTAGAATAAGCAGAGAAAATATAAGTGAAGATACTGAATATATGCTAACCATGAATAATAAATTTTACTTAATGTATAATATATGGAACAGTGAAAACTACAGCAAACTACACTTTTCCTATGCACTTAAGCAAATATAGGGGCAAGAGGGAGAAGAAGGAAACCACAGTCATACTCTAACAGGAAATGCTCACAGGGAAGAAAGGTGGAGGCAAAGATAATGGGACAGATGTGGACTTGTTCTGATGATGGGGCACAGGGTATGCAGATGGGATGGATGTTGGGTGGAGGAAAAGAGAGAAGAAAGGAGGCAAAGCTGCCACCAGAACCTCTGTCAGATGGAGATCCTGTACCTGAAAAGCTGAAGCCAGAGGGGCAGGTTCCTGGGAGGAGCCAAGAGTTCTCATTTGGCAAGTTAGATATCCACACAGAGGCATCATGAAGCAGCTATGTGTGTATCAGGACTGCATGGAATGGACTGGGATGGGTACAACAATGTAGAAATCATGCCAGTACAGATGATGTTTAAAACCAAGATGCTCCAGCGAAAGAACAGGATGCTAAAGAAGGAAAGTTGCTCGAAGTCTAAGCCCTGGAGAAACACATGCTGAGAGGCTCTGGAGAAACAGAGAACCCAGAAAAGAGGCAGAAGGCAACGGCAGTAAAGTCATATAAATACAAACAAAAAAGTGTAGTGAACCAGAAGCTAACTGATAGAAATATTTTGGGGAGGTGAGTCCAACGGTGTCAAATGCAGCTGATGGAGTAAATTAGAAGAGGAAAATTTGAGGGCAATGGAAATGTTCTATAATTAAATCATGCTGAGATTGCACAACACTGTACATTTACAAAATATGTATATTTAATTTTATGTCATGTAAATTAAACTGCAATTGTTGTTTAAAAAAAGAATTTTGCATATCCTCTCATATGATTAATGTTTTCTATGCCCATGTATTCACCCAGGGGAAATAAAAACATGTTTTTATAAAAAGGACTTGAATGTGGATATTTATAATAACTGTATTCATAATTCCCCAAACTTGGAGCACCTGAGAAGTCTGCCAAGATTAAAATACATAAACATTTTGTAACATTGTCATTCATTGTCAAAGACCTCAATGAAAAAGCAGAGAGAATTACTGATGGACATAACCAACATTCTTGACAAATTTCAAATCATTATTTTGAGCTAAAAATAGGCACCAAAGAATCTATTTTGATTTATTTCATTTTTATGACTTTCAAAAATTGGCCAAAATGATTTATGGTGAAAGGAATCAGAACAAAGGCAGCATGCTAATGTACGGTGTATGCATGTTGGCTGAAGGTACAAGAGTTATTTTCTGGATTAATAAAAATCAATGATTCATATCTTGATATGGTTGTTGGATACTGAGCGGTATGGAGAAGTGAAAAGTTTTAAAGCTTTGAGAGTCATTCAGTTACGATTGCCACATTTCACTGTATTTCAATTTTGCATTACTTTAAAAAAACTAATAGAAAGAGAGAAAGAAAATAATCTTTAGAATGCAATGGATACAAGGAAATTTTATGTTCTGCCTCTCCTCTCCCCTTTCAACACACATCACAGATCCTCTCATAGATGACCTGTCAAAGCTGCCTGTTGTTGGTATGTTCCAGGTGGAATCATGAGGAGTTCTCTGTGATTTCTTGGGTGTGACAGATTGACAGTTACTTGGCAGAGACTTATGGATGGTGGAAGTGCCATAGATAGTCTGTGATCCTCTCTGAATCCTGTTGCAGGGCTGATCCTTGGGGAGCTGTGAGAGTTGGTGATGGAGCTGCTGCCATGGGATATATGTCTAGGCCTCACATTCCACTTTTCATCAGCTTACTGGTGGGTCCCTTATTGTTATTCAGATTTGCACAGTTTGTTAGAAGCCATATATATATGAGAAAAGCAGCTTGCCCAGACACTGGCTGTAATCACTGAAGAGAAATGCCAGCTCCTTGACAAGATTAGTTTGCTCACAGGGTTTTGCAGAGACTGCCATATTGCATGGCAGGCTAGAGAAAGAGACTTTAAAATACCCAGCCTTGAAGATATCTAGAGAAAGGTTGAGAGAATAAAAGTGATGCTGATGAGATTAACTTCACTGGTACCAAAACTGAAGAAAAGAGAGCACCAAATGCTTCAAATTAAAGGAGGTGATTATGGATATGCTAAATACACTGAAGTCTCTCAATGGGGTCATGAGAACCCGTGTAGCAAAAGGAATATTCCAAACCCCATCCACCCTCTGATAGCCTGTCCTTCAGGAATGTTTCCAGGGCCTGGAATTTAAAACAGCACTGTTCCCTCTCCTCCACTCAGGCCTCCTGAGCCTCCAACCTGCATTCACCCCCCTGAAGTTCCCTGAGGCCAGGGAATTCAACAGGACCTCCTTCATTGGCTGAACTTCTGCTCACTTCTTATTCTGGACAAAGTCAAGTTCAATTTTTCCTTTTAGAGGAAAAGACTATGAATTTCCAGAGAAACACCAGGAAATTAGGGACTTTCTTTCTTTTCAAAGATAGTTTGAATTATCTCCCATTAGTGGATGAAACTACTACAATTAAACATTTACTCAAAGTGAAACTTGATCAAATTACATTTCCCAAAACAATATTTCCTAATTATTATATATATTAATCTTATGTGAAATATATGTATATTTTATTATCCCATCTGTGCCATTTGGCAATTTGATGTAATTTGAAATTCCAAAAATATAATTGAATCATGCTTGTAAACTAATGCGTTAATCTGGGCATGATTAAGTTAGGATTAGGGCATTGACTAGGCCATGTCAGTAGGACATTGAGCCCCACCCCTTGGTGGGTGGTGGAATTGAATATAAAAGGCAAGGCAGAGGACACAAGGAGCATTTTTTTAGAAGGAGTTTTGACGCTGGAGTGAAGGCCCCAGGAGAAGAGACATGAGCAGTTCACCTGATAGTCCACAGCTGACCTTGTGGAGGGACCAGTGGTGCTAAGCCTGGAGAGAAATGCAATCCAAGTAAGAAAGGAACACAAGAAGCCTGAACCCTGGCAAACTTCGGCAGCTGTCTTGCTCCAAAACATGGCAATGGACTTTGGCAAGAGAAGCAACTTAACGCTTAATGTCCTGGTATCTGTGGAATTCTACCCCAAATAAATACCCTTTATAAAGAAAAACCCATTTTTGGTATTTCACATTACCAGCCCTTGGGCTGACTACTACACAATCCATATATTATTAATATTGTATTGTAATTTAAAAAATACATGGTTTAGCCATAAAAGATATTTAAACATTGGCAACAATATTTTTGGGCAGAGTTGAATTCCTAAGTCTCAACTCCTCCATAAAAGCAACTTTACTTTTTTAAACTAAGTACATGAATTGTGGAAAGAGGGCATCAGATTAGGCAGGTAGTGCTCAACTCTCAGAAAAAGGATGGAGAAAAAGCCAAAATCAGGCCAATGGACCTGTTTTGGGGAGTCGGCAGAACAGGAGAGTGCTTGGCAACTCTCAGGACGGTGAGGGACAGAGAGATGAAGAACCCTAAACAACAAACGTGAGTTACCAAACCCTGGGGGACTGGGGAAGTGCTCCCCTCCTGAAGCCCCAAGATGTTAAGCTGGGGAAAATCCCTGATTCAATGCAGCTGACTGAGAGTGGAACAGACATCTTCCTCCCTGTCAGCTATTACACAGGAAAAGGGCGGGAACTCTGATGGCTTTTCTTCAGTGAATTCAGCCAGTAGAGCCTGCTATGAATCTCAGCTCTGGGCATGCAAAACACAGGAAAACAGAGAATGATACACCTCCATGGAAAGGTGCTCCAAATGATCACTATCTGATGGCCAGTAAAGAAGTTGCATGGACAAAAACTGATTTTGAGTCTGTCTGTACTCTAACCCCTGGGAGTAAATCCCCACCCCATTAGTGAATCCCTGGCACAATTTTGAATAACTTAAGCTAGGCAATTTTTAAATATTTAGAATAAGTCAAAGAACATATCAAAGAAGAGCTGTGAAAGAAAAATAGACAAGAGAGAGAAATTGGACATCAGAGTAAATTCACCAACATATTCAGATGCTTAGACATCAGCAAAAAATAACAAGTGATACTGGGAAATACGAAGAGATGGCCCAGTCAGAGGAACAAATCAAGTATCCTGAAGAAATACAGGATTTAAGACAAGTAATCAACAATAATCATACAACACTTCTAAATCAATTTAAAGAATTGAAAGAAAATAGGGCTAAAGAGATAAAGGATATTAAGAAGACTCTGCAAAAGCATAAAGAACAATTTGAAGCCTGCCAAGAAAAGTAAAAGACCTCATGGGAATGAAGACATGATGGATGAAATTAAAAATAAATTAGAGGGAAGCAGGAGTGGCTCAGTAGATAGAGCCCCCATTTTCCATATGGGAGGCCGTGTGTTGGCTTCTTGGGGCCTCCTAGTGAGGGCAGGCCGGCCCACGCAGCTTAGTATGCTGATGCAGCAAGCCCTCACATCAGGAAGCGGGTGTGTCTCAACTGATAGAGCCCCCATTTACCATGTGTGAGGCCCCGGGTTCGTTTCCCGTGGCCTCCTTGTGAGGGCAGACAGGCACCCGTGGCATGGGGGCCTGATGCAGCAGGACCTCAGAGCAAGAAGAAGATAAGCGGACATGGAGAAGACACACAGCGAATGGACACAGCAAGCACAAGCATCAAGGGGGGGATACATAAATAAATAAATAAATCTTTAAAATAAATAAATAAATAAATAAATTAGAGGCACATAAGAGCAGATTTGAAATGCTTAAAGACAGGATTAGTGATTTCAAAGACAGAACATCTGAACTGGAAAAGACAGAGCAGAAAGCAAAGAGAATGCTAAAAATTGAACAGAGTCTGAGGGAATTGAATGACAATAAGAAACACCAAGATATGCAATATTGGTGTCCCAAAAAGAAAAGAGAATAGAAAAGGGGCAGAAGCAATATATGAAGAAATAATGAGTAAAAAGTTCTCAATATTTATGGAAGACATAAATATCAATACCCAAGAAGGACAATGCATGCCCAACAGAATAAATTCGAATAGACCTACACTGACACACCTACTATGCAGAACAATAAATGTCAGAGATAGAGAGGATTCTGAATGCAGCAAGAGAAAAGCAAAGCATCATGTACAATGGAATGCTGGTTACATTAAAATTAACATTTTGCTAGAAGTCCTAGCTAGAGTAATTAGGCTAGACAAAGAAAAGGCAGTCAAATAGGAAAGGAAGAGGTAAAACCTTCACTGTTTGCTGATGATATGATCCTATATCTAGAAAATCCTGAAAAATCCACAAAAAGCTACTAGTAATAGATGAGCTGGGGAAAGTGGTGGGATACAAGATTAGTATGTAAAAATCAATAACGTTTCTATACACTACTGATGTGCAATCTGAGGAGAAAATCAGAAAAAAATTCCATTTATAATTGTGACTAAAACAATCAAATATTTTTGAATGAATGTAACCAAGAACATAAAGGGCCTGTATTCAGAGACCTACAAAACATTATTAAAAGAAACCAAAGAATAAATAATGAAAACATGTTCCATGTTCATGGATTGGAAGACTAAATAACCCTCAGATTTCAATTCTACCCAAACTGATCTACAGATTCAACACAATCACAATAAAAATCTGAATGCCTTTTTTGCAGAAATTGAAAGGATAATAATCAAATTTATTTGGAAGGGTAAGGTGCCCTAAATAGCCAAGTATGTCTTTAAAAAAATTGAACTTGGAGGACTTTCACTCTCTGACTTTAGAGCATATCACTTAGCTATAGTTGTGAAAACAGCATGATGCGGGCATAAAAACATGCACATTGAACAATGGAACAAAATTGAGAACCAAGAAATAGACCTCACATCTACAGTTAAGGTATTTTTGACATGGCTGTTGAGCCAATCCGGCTCGGCCAGAACAGTCTGTTAAAAAAAATAGTGGTGGAAGAACTGGATAGCCATATCTGAAAGAAAGATGACCCCTATATCTCACAGCTTAAAAAAAAGTTAACTCAAAATTCATCAAGGACTTAAATATAAAAGCAACAACCATAAAACTTGCAGAAGAAAATTTAGGAAAATATTTAAGATCTTGTGGTGGGTGGTAATTTCTTAACCTTACACATAAAGCATGAACAAATCCTCCAAAAAAATAGATAGGACCTCTTCAAAATTAAACACTTTTGCACTTAAAAGGACTTTGTCAAAAGGGTGAAAAGGCAGCCAACTCAATGGGAAAAAATATTTGGAAATCATATATCCAATAAGGGTTTAATATCCATGATATAAAAAGAGATATTACCATTCAACAATAAAAAGACAAATGAACCAATTAAAAAATAGGCAAAGATTTGAAAATAAGATCTTTTTTCATATTTGGTGGTCCAAGGAAGAAATACAAATGACAAATAAACACATGAAAAAATATTCAACATCACTAGTGATTAGGGAAATGCAAATCAAAACTACAGTTGGATATCATTTCAAACCTATTAGGCTGGCCACTACTAAAAAGATGGAAAACTGTAAATGTTTGAGAGGACGTGAAGAGATAGGAATATTTATGCACTGTTGGTGGGATATAGAATGGTACAGCTACTGTGGAGGACTTTTTGGCGATTCCTAAGGAAGTTGATTATGGACTTTCCATGTGACCTGGCAATTCTATTGCTATGTATATACCCAGAAAATCTGAGAGCTGCGACATGAATAGACACTTCCATACTGATGTTCATAGTGGCATTACTCACAATTGCCAAAAATTGGAAACAAACCAGGTGTCCATCAACTTATGAATGGATAAACAATCTGTGATGTATACATAAAATAAAATATTATGCAGCAGTAAGAAAAATTGAAGTCATTAAGCATATGACAATGTTGAAGAATTTGGAGGACATAATTTTGAGTGAAAGAAGCCAGACACAAAAGGACAAATACTGTATGATTGTGCTACTATGAACTAAATATATTATGTAAACCCATGGAATTAGTAATTAGAAAATTGGTCACAAGAAAATAGAATATGGGTAGAGAAGGGAAAGTTAATGTTTAATCAGTGTAGACTGGGTAAAATGTTGTTTGTAAATCTTCAGAAATGAAATGAAATATTGAGAGCACATCATGCTGTTTATGAATAGGAGAGCTATTATATGAGGGTATGATAGTGGTTGAAAAGGAAAACCTAAGAACATTTATATTACTAGAAGAAAAGTGAAAAAATGTAACTTGGGAATGTATAACATAGTGAAACCTCATGTAAAATATGAATATGTGTAATGTTGCAGATGTGAATGTTTTTTAAAAAATATAAATATTAGTAAACTAGAAGAAGGAAACAGAATAGCAGCTATGTAAGGCTGGGGAAGCACAGAGAGATTGAGAGGTGATGAGTTTTGTTTAGTTGGTTGTGTTTTGTTTTTGAGCATTGTTGTTATTTTTACTGGAATAACGAAGATGCTATAAGAATGACTGGAGTGATGAATGCACAATTCTGCGACAGTACTGAATACCATTGACTGTACACTTTGGATAGATTTATGCTTTATTAATATGTATCAATAAAACTGATTTGTTAAAAAATAAATATATCTTCTGGGGTGTAATTAAACTGCATTCTTAAAGAGAAACATTTAATATTTATATTCTAAAATAGGAGGGGTTAAAAAATAAAATTGGTAACTTCATATGTAGATGATTTTCTTTCTCTGCATTTTGTGGAACTGAGACTTTTCTGACTATGCAGAAATCCTCTTGGACCATTTCAGGAAGACTCCACAGCCCACCCTCATACCTGTCCCGAACCATCTGACACACCTCACATGAAACCTAAGGAAGCAGCAGGGGTTTCTCCCCAGAGACACAACGGGTGTACGCAGAATTAGTAGTTTTAGACAAAAATGGCACTCCCTCTTTAGGCAATTAGCACTAACTGGAGATTATTAGAGATGGAAGGAAAGCAGGAAGAGCCACTTTGGGTAGGTGCTTGGGAGCAAATAAGACAAAGGACATAACAATCATTTTAAGAAGGTAAACGCTTTCTCCTCAAAATATAGCTTGGTCTGGGCAGAGAATAGTAAAGATGATAAAGAATGCACCTGTCCTCATGGAGCTGATATTTTAGGGGCAGAGTGGGCAGAAATACTTAACAGGGAAATTAAACAGAGTACAGAGGATGTTGTGAGATGATAAATTAATGCACAAGAAAGGGCAGGCATCATGGGATTAGGAAAGGGGAGCTTGGGCAGGAGAAATAAGGGAATCTTCTCTGAAGAGGGGACATCTGAACAATGAACCAACCTGGGGACAAGTACTGCAGGATGAAGGGACAGAATGCGTGAGGGCTATGAAGTGGGTGTGAGAGTGTTGTGTTTGAGGATCAGCCAGAGGCCAGACAAAACTAAATGCAGTGAGAGAATTGTAGCCAGAGAGTGGGCAGTAAATGCTCTCACCAGCTTAGAGTTTGATTTTAATTTAAGAGAGCAGTGGCTGCAATGTGGGGAAAAGGTTTAACAGGAAGAACAGGTGGACACCCTAACAGGGATTTTTTTAGATGTGGATGATGATTGCTGTACTGGGGTGTGTGTGTAGGGAGAGCAGTAGAGACAGAGACAAGGGGCCAGCTCCCGGGTCTTTTCTGGAGAGACCAAGAGGTTGCTGATGCTTGTGTGTGCTCCTTTAAATAAGAGTTCTGTTCTCTACCTCTCAAGCCAGAGCCTGTCATCAAGTAACTGGTGGTCCTGGCCACCGTTCCATATCACTGTGCTTGGGAGGGAACAGCTGAATGGGGCTCTGTGTACCTGGGGGAGGCCTGTGTCTCTCAGTGCTCCTCTGGGGGTTCACTATGAGACCCACATGGATTTGAGGCCTTTGCCCTGGGCAGCTTCACAGCTCCATGAAAGGATCCTCCAGACTCCTACCTGGGTGTAGTGAGCCTGGTCACCAGCATTTTGGAAGCAAAGTAGGGGCAGGGGTAGGTGGACTTACTATACAGCCTTTCTCTGGTGCTCATATTTCAGTGGGCTTCTCACCCCACCTCACCTATGCTTGTGTCTACAAATTCACAGTCTCTTTCTCATCTTTCCCATATTGTGCAAAGCTGGTGTGCAAAATGGGATAGATACTCACCTTTCAGATGTCTAATTTTCTTTGGGGGTTCATCATCCATTCCTTCCATTTCTGCTTTCAGCCTCATTCTTCAACTCTACTTTT
>JAQZBX010035497.1:0-24574 GCA_029593785.1 Cabassous unicinctus
TTTTTTTTTTTTTCTGAAGAAAGGGAAATTTTGATTTTAAAGAGCGTTTTTGGTTTGGTTTGCAGGAAAAACTTGAATTAAAAAAATCTTGGTTTCAGTATGGTTCAGTTGGGAGAAGGGAATAAAGAAAAGAGGTGGCCAGTTGTTAATATAAATGTGAAGGATAGCTTTAGCAAGTAATCAGGATAAAGCCAACAGCTGTGTAGGAAAAGGAACTGGAATGGCTGGGGAAGGTCTTAGTAAAAGGAGATCCAAGCATAGAATGTGGTCTTTGTTATTATAGGCAACATTCAGTAATTCTAGGAAAGGGGGCCAAGAAGAGCATGGATAAATGGAATCCACAGATAATCTAAAAGCCCCATTTAAACTGTTAGTTCTGACCTTTCCACCATAAACTTTAGTTGTTCTGTTTTAACTAGAGCCATAATAAGTCTTTGGTGTACTTTATGCCCACCTTTTAGAGGATAATGTTAATGAACAGAGAAATGTACACTGGGGTATCCAGAAGAGAAGGCTGTAAGGAACTTCAGAACAGAGATCTAAGTGTCTTCATCTTTGTATCTTTACACCCAGCAGAGTGCCTGGCTGGGAGATAAAAATAGGAGTTAATAAATATTTGATGAATTGAATAGAAAGATTAGGTAATAGATTATCTAGGTTTCTGAGTCTAGCATAATCAAGAATCCATGAATTTTGATTGGGTAAATATATTAGAAAAGGATAGGCATTTATTCCTGAGTTCAAAATTTATAGGGGGAGGTGAGGGGAGAACGTTTGAATTTCATCCACATTTAACCAAAAGTTGAGTTACTTTCTACCACCTTTAAATGGAAATCCAGGCACTGGGGGTGGGGGGGGCGGGCTCCCAAACTCCTGTTTCCAAGTTTCTCAGTGTTTATGGTTTAGCTTTATACAGTCTTGAGCAAGATATATTCTTAGCACCTAACACACCTTTTCATAAAGAGGAAAATAAGAGTCTCTGCTCTTTTCGGTCTTTATATGTAGTGCAAATGGTCACGTGGTGAGGGAGAATTTGGGGAAAAGACAGTGTTAGTATTTTCTTGATTGTTTCTACTGTGTGAATGCTGTTTCTCCAACGAGGGTGAATTTTTCTCTGAAGGCCTGGCGCCTGTGTCTTTGGTCCCTTTAATGTCTCCTCAATGCTTAAAACTACTCTGGGCATATAATAGAAATTCAGTAAATGCTTATTCTCTCATTTACACTGTGTCTAGGAAGTACAATACCTTATTATTTACTCTGTCTTTTTTTCCTTTCCTTATAGATTTTGATAAACCTGATTTCAAGAGAAGCATAGTCTGCCTAGAAGATCTGCAGGTTGGCACTGTTCTTACAGGCAAAGTGGAAAATGCCACTCTCTTTGGAATTTTTGTGGATATAGGTGTGGGGAGATCAGGGCTAATTCCCATACGAAATGTAACAGAAGCAAAACTTTCTAAAACGAAGAGGAGAAGGAGTCTTGGACTGGGCCCTGGAGAAAGAGTGGAAGTCCAAGTACTCAACATTGATATCCCCCGATCTAGGATTACTCTGGATCTAATCCGGGTATTGTGAGTATCCTACTGAAGGCCAAACACTGATTTTATTTCCTCATTTCTACATATTGACAAGGATAATTCGGACTTTGTGAATTCTATATAGCAACTGAGAAACAATTCACTTAATATCAGACTATTTTTGAAACACTTTGTTTTTCCTCTTGAATAAAACTAATAATTTGCTTTCTTTTTTTCCATTAAAGAAAACAACCTAATAGACATCATTTTGTGACTTCATATAGTGATGATTTTCTTATCAAAATTTTATTTTTTATAATTTATCTTTGGCCATTTTTGCATTTTGTATAACAGGTTGCTTCACTTCTACTTGCCAATGGCTGCCTTACTGGACTTGTATGGGATTATTTTCTTGGTTTGATTAGAAACAGTGTCTTGACACAGTAGGGCTGGCAGTGTTTAATCCTCCAATCACATAGATTTTTTTTTACCAGGCCCTTTGGACTTGCTTCATGATTTTTCAATAATCTTTATTTTCCTTCCCACTCAAACCAAAAATATACCTATGAAACAGATCCTGATTTGGTTGTAACCATAAAGTGAATGACTTAAAACATTTCTCAGAAGGACATATGTATTGATCCCTACAATAAAATTTTTTGTCTAGTGAACTTTGTTTTTGCTATGTTGATTCAGTGAATGACCCTAGGAATCAATCTTGAGGAAATAAGTTGTGACACATATTCATGTCAATGTCATATAAAACAACTGTGCTTTTGGAGTAGAGGGAAGCCTCTGGAAGTTTTAAAAATGACTTTCTGGCTATTTTGACATAGCTTAGCACAGAAGGACATCTTCTTTCTTAAGCATCAGTATTAAACTTCAAATGGAGATAAAAAATGGCCTTCCTAAAAATTGGATGTGGATCACATGAGAAGGGGCAAGAAAAACAAGTAGAAAAAGCAAGTGACTTCCACTAACTAATTTTATTCAGTGGAGATGGTAAGTATTAGCATAACCATTCAAGGTCAAAATGATTTAAATAGGCCCCACACTGGAATGATATCATGTCCATTCTGACTACTGCTGCTGTTGTTGATTTACCTAATGAAGTCATTTACATGACTGTATATACCTGGTTCTTTCCATATGTAATGAGTGTAGGATGATTACTGGTCCTGCGGATTTGCTTGGGACAGTCCTAGTATATACCTATTGTCCTGGCATAATTTTAATATGCCTCTTTTTATTCTCAAAGTGCCCCATTTTGGACAATAAACCATATGATCATCATAGCAGTAGTAAGCACTTAAAGTAGTGACTCCATGTGTTTCATGACAGTTCTGCCTGATGGTTTGCTATTCCCCAAAATATATAGCCTTCCAGATGGTATAGATACATCTTTTTAATGCAGTAGGTAGTTTTAGTTTCCTATTGCTAAAAAAAATACCATACAATGGGTTTGCTTTAAACAACAGTAATTTGTTGGCTCACAGTTTTGAGGCTAGTAGAAGTCCAAAATCAAGGCATCAGCAAGGTGATGTTTTCTCCCCCCAATACTGTGGCATTCCAGGGCTGACAGCTGGTGATCCTTGGTCCTTAACTTTTCTGTCACATGACAGCATCTTTTCCTCTCTTCTGGGTTCCATTGACTTGCCGTTTCTGGCTGCTCTTTTCTTCTGACTTCCGATTTCCTTTGCATGCAAGGACCTCAGCCATATTGGATTAAGGCTCACCCCCATTCACTTTGGGCACACCCTAACTAATAACATCTTCAAAGGTTCTGTGTACAAATGGGTTCACACCCACAGGACTAGTGTTTGGAACTTGAACATGCCTTTCGTTGGGGGAATGATTCAGTCCCCAACAGTAGGTTTCTTAAAAGTTGTATAACTCAAAGTTTTGTTTGCCTGACTTCATTTCTGAAATGCTTTTTTCTCTCTTTCTTACTTGTTTTCAATTGGTAATGGATCTTTTTTTTTGAAGATTTATTTTATTTATCTCTCCCCACCCCCTCGTTGTTTGCACTTGCTGTGTCTGTTCGTCGTCTTTGTTTCTTTAGGAGGCACCGGGAACCGAACCTGGGACCTCCAGTGTGGGAGGGAGGCGCCTGATTTCTTAAGCCACCTCCGTTCCCTGCTTTGTTGTGTCTCTCGTTATGTTTTTCTTTGTGTGTCTCTTGTTGCATCATCTTGTTGTGTCAGTTTGCCATGCCTGCCCATCACGCCAGCTCGCTGTCTTCTTTAGGAAGCACTGGGAACTGAACCATGGAACCTCCCATGTGGTAGGTGGGAGCCCAATCACCTGAGCCAAATCCGCTTCCTGGTAATGGAACTTAATGTTTTAACTTTCAGTTCATCTGCCCACCCACTTTTTCCAGTATTCTCATTATCTCTGGTTCATAATTTGTTGATTAGTGATGAGTGAGTGATATTTACCTGAAGAGTCTTATTCTGAACCCTGAGGTACAATTTCAAGCAAACCCTTTTGCAAAGAGATCTTCTTCCTGGACACTTCGGATATAGGAACCATAGCAATTGACAGTGTTGACCTGGTAGCTAGGCCTTTCCAGGATCCAAGCAGGATTTGATGTTGCAGTAGGTTGCATGGTTTGTCCTGTACAACTCAAACATGGTGGGGGTTCTTTGAGGCCTAGGCTGAAGGAATAGAGGACACATCTCATTCACCTTTGTAACCCCAGAATGTAGCATGGTGCTTGGTGGCCAGTATGTCTTAATCCCTATTCCACTCATCCCTAGTATGCCTTTAAGCTAGTCATTTTACTTTTGGGACTCCTTTTGTCCAAATTTAAAATGAGGAGGAAGATGATAAAACATTCATTCCCCAAACATTTAGTGGTGGCAAACAGTGTGTCAAGCATATGCTAGACACTGACACACAATTGTGATAGAAAAAATAGTCATTGTCCCTACCATCATGGAGTTTAAAATCTGTTGGGGAGAAAGAATCATTAATCTCCCTGAGATTCTGGAGGGGTTTTGGGGAATGACATAGTATAGGAAATGATTATGGGGATAAGTAACAGAGGGTAGGAGACATGAGGATAAGATCATTAGAGAAGAGGAAGACAAGTAACTGAGAATTCAGGAAAGTTTAGCTATGTGGATAATGATTTTAGGAGTCTATTGCAATAATGCATATTTATTACATAAAATAATGGTGGCTTGGACCAGAATGTTAGTGGTGAAAATGGTGAGAAGTGGTGGGATTGGGATTCTGGGTATAATTTGAAGGTGAAAGTAGAGCCAAACAGGATCTCCTCTTTTTTGGATATAAGATGTGAGACAAAGAAAGGAGTCTAGGCCACAGTAAACAGAGCCTCAGCAGGGGTGCTCCTGAGGGCTCTAGGGCCATCTAGAAACTAGGCAGTGCAGACAACCCCAGGAAATTGGCAGCCTGTTGGTGAGTCTTACCTTGGAATATATGATAACCTATCTCCCCAATGTATCAGAGTTAGACTCATTTATAATTTTCTTACACATGGTTCTTCTGCCTCTTTTATTTGAACCTATAATTAGCACTATACTTGTTAATTATATGTCCCAGAGACTTAAATCTTCTCTGTCTGTTCATATGCCGGTTAAGCTCTGAATCTCAGCAGAATTGCAGCCAACACCTACTCTCCAATTCATCAGACTCACCCAGGACAACTAACAAAATGATGATGATAGACAACACCCATTCCCAAAAACAGAGTATCTACAGCTGCAAACAAGACAGTTCCATCCACCTGCCCCATGGGATCTAAGCCCCCTTTCAATCGGAAGCAGAGTATGCATCACCATCGCAAAATCTTCAAGATTGAGGAATGAATAAACATAAGGGGGGAATGCAACTATGGACTAAAGTAGACTTATTATTCTAGTAATGAAGAACTTGTAACATTGATAAAAAGACAGTGGTTGCCAGAGGTTCTGAAGGGAAGGAGAGGCAAGAATAGGTATAACATGGGGCATTTTGGGGACATTGGAATTGTTCTGCATGACATTGCAATGACGGATACAGGCCATTATACATTTTGTCAAAACCTATAAAATTGTGCGGTGCAAAGTGTCAGCTAAAATGTAAACTGTAGACCATGGTTAGTAACAATGCTTCAGTATGTGTTCATCAATTGTAACAAATGTACCACACTAATTAAAGATGCTGTTAATGGGGGAAAGTGTGGGAGAGGGAGGGGATGGAGTTTATGGTAATCCCTATATTTTCAATGTAACATTTATATAATCTAAAGCTTCTTTAAAAATAAAGGAGGAAAAAAAGTCTAGGATGGTTCCAAGGTTTCTGACCTAAGCAACCAGAGGATGGAATTATTACCTACTGAGATGGGGAAGGCTGTGGGAAGAATAGTTTTGGTGAAGGAGTTTATTTTGGAAAGGCTAAATTTGTGGTACCCGTCAGACATACAAGTGGATATGCCAAGTAGGCAGTTAGCTGTTTGTGTGAGTCTGAAGTTTAGGGGACAGAGCTGGAAATGTGAATTTGGTAATCTTCAGCATATAACTGTATTTTTAGTCATGAGGTCAAATAAGATCACCATTGGAATGAGACAAAGTAAAGAAGAGGTCCAAGGACTAAGTTGTTAAAAATCCTAGAGACTCAGCTATAAATTTTTGAACCTTTCCATAAGGGCACGAATTTTGTCTTACTGTAGCAGGGCCTTCTAGATGCCTTTTCAATAGCCATTCTCTCCTTCTTCATTACTAAAAGAATTTGATTTGAGAGGCACAATAAAATGGCTAAAAAGGTATGTTTCCCACCAGATGGATGTGGCCATGTGATCCATTTCTGGTCAGTGAGTCATGGAGTGGAATTGTAGAGAAGTTAGAAAGGGTGGGGAGGTCAGACTCAGCTATCATGCTTTTCTTATCCTTTGCCCTTGCCATCGTTCCTGCTTGGAATACAAATAAGATGCTGGAAGTTCAGGAGGTCGAACAGTGACAAGCACTCCATAAGGACTGCTGAGCAGAAAGCTAGAAAGTGCCCGAATCCATCTTACCATTGTGGAGTCACCAAAGCAGCCCTTAACTGCTACTCGACTTCACTCTATATGAGAAAAGCAAACCCCTTGATTTGCTTAAATCACTGGAAATGGGGATGAGGGGATGGAACCTTTTACAGCAAAGTATATTCCCCAAAATATGTTTGTGTTGTTCCCTGCTATATCCCCTGTACATTGAATAGTGCCCAGCATATGATAGGTGCTTAATAAATATTAATTGATTGAATGAATAAATGAACAAATGAAGATCCAATAAAAGAGTTCAATAAAATTGATGAATATAAAATAAGTGTTCAAAAAGTCCACAGCTTTTTTTAAACAATATGATGGAATAAAGATCCCCATTTATTAAAACAAACACTGTTAAATATCTAGACATAATCTGATAAGCAATGTACAAGGTCAATATGAAGAAAACTTATAAAACTTTACTAATGAATATAAAATAAGAGCAGGATGCACAAGGTACACTGTGTTCCCGGATTGGAAGACAGTATTGAAGAAGATCAGTCCTCCAAAAATTAATACATACATCTACTTGCCAAAATTCCAGTCATTCCAGTAGGCTTTGGCTTTGTTTGCATGTTTATTCATTTACCCTTAAATTAGCAATAAAATTTATCTGGAAGAGTATATGAAAAAGAAAAAGCCAAATCAATAGTTTTAAATGAAAAATTGAGTTGGGGTGGATGGATACATGGGGAAATTTGCCCTACCAGATATTCAATTATACTCTAAAGCTACAATCATTTAAAAAGTAGGGTACTAGCACAGACCAGCAGAAGAGTAGTATAAAAAATTTCAAAATCAGTGGGAATTTAATGTAGGTTAAAAGTGGTGTTTCAGATTGGGGCAAATTGTATTGCCACACCACACACAAAAATAAACTCCAGATGAATTAAACATAAATAAAATTATAAAAGAACTACAGGCAAACTTAAATGATCTTTGATAAGTGATTGAATACCCACAGTTGTGGAATGGAAGTAGAAAGAAGAAACAATGCCTACAGGCCTAAAACTTCCATTTTGAAGACATTTAGTGGACACCTACTATAAAGTGTCAGGGGTTGGGGATGAAAGATGAATAAGGCATCTGTGGTGGTTTGAAGCTGTGTGTGCCCCAGAGAAATATGTTCTTCAATTTAATCCATTCCTGTGGGTATGAACCCATTGTAAGTAAGACCTTTTGATGAGGCTACTTCAGTTAAGGTGTGACCCACCTCAATCAGGATGGGTCTTAATCTTCTTACCGGAGTCATTTATAAGAGAATGAAATTTAGAGAAAAAGAAAGAAAGCCGCAGAAGCAAGGAGCTGAAATCAAGGAACCCAGAAGAGAAGGGTGAGACAGCAGATACACCAAGTGCCTTGCCATGTGGCAGAGAAGCCAAGGCTCTCCAACAGCCAGTCTTTGGAAAGAAAGCATCACCTTAATGTTACCTTGATTACATTTTTCTGACCTCAAAACTGTAAGCTAATAAATTCCCGTTGTTCAAGCTGAACCATTTCATGATATTTGCTTTAAGCAGCCCTGAAAAACGGAACCAGTATCTTATCAGGTTGTCTTCAGCCTAGAGGAGTTGGCATTTAAGCTGCAGCAAAGAGTATTTAAATTAAGCATCATGGACATTTTGGTGTGAAACTTGGGTGCTGTCTACTTCAGAATACGGTGCCATCCCATCTCATTTGAAGCCACAGGACCCTTGGAAAGCTTTGGATTAATGGAATTCTCTCTGATCTCAGAGTTGGGTGTGTTAAAATTGGAAATGGAGAGAAGGATCAGGTTAGAAAAACCAAAAATATATTTAGTCAAACTTTTCATTTTGGCTTCCTTCCTAAAGTCTGTCATGAGTTGGATTTAAATAACAGATCATGGAGAACTCCTGAATGACTGGGCTTATTGCCAAAGCAGTCTGTTCCACAGGAAGAAGGATATAGATTTCTTCTCACTCACTTTTTTTATATGGTGAGGATGGTTCTGTGCGTGAATGCTGCGTTTGTTATTTGGGGGGAAAGTGGGATAAGCAGACCCTGGTGTCAACACTAAAAATTGTCTTTTTAGAAATCAATTTTAAAACCACCCTCAGAAAAGATTTGCTGTTTTCTTACCTCAAGAAACTAAATAAGGATTGTAATATGCTCCCCACCCCCTGCCAAATGTTTTTAAGGAGAAAATTCTTATCCTGAAGAAAGGAAATAAATTATTAATCTAAATACCACAGGGAAACTCAGATACCAGAAAATTTATCACAACTGTATAGCCCGTCTAATATGACAGGCCTGAAATATGGCTCAATCACAGGAGAAAAATCTAAAATTAAAGATACAATAATGTCAAGAGATGGTGGGAGGAAGGGAGGGAGGAGGGGGAGAGAGAGATGGAATAATCCGGGATCGTTGAAGTACCAAGTTTTGAGAGTGCTGTTTTATCCAAGCAATTAGGCCAAATGTGAGTCTCCAGATTTATTGCAGTAATTTGCAGAAGCAATCAAATAACAGATGGACAAAAGCCTGCTACTCAAAGTTTCCCACTTCTGACAAACTTTCTACCTCCTTGTAGCCAGGCCTTCAATAACTAACTTGCTCCCAAGGCAGCAAGCCTTTGGCTGCCTTTCTCAGGTCCCAGTGATTGGTTCTTTGATCATGTGACATTTGCCCACCTGCTTCCCAGGTTTAAATCTCTCAGCAATGAAGGTAGCACCAGTGAAAATCAAACATATTTATTTGAATGCTTTACAGGGTGAAAGTGATTCCATGAAACTCAGAATGCCTGTTTGGTCAAATTTGGTGTAATTTGCTACTTCAAAAACCAAAATAAAGGAATTTTTATTTATATTGTCACTTTACTTGTAGTAGCACTGGCAAAAAACATATGAAATTATTTGTATGTCATTTTGTCATAACTTTCTTTTATGATTTTTTCCTAATTGAATACATACAGTGTAAAAAGTACAAATAATGTAGCAATATAAAAGTTGGAAAACAAAAGTAACTGCCTTTCATAGTTTGTGTATATTCCTAGCCCCTTTCTACACATATACTCCTTCATATTTAAAGATTTTAACAAAATCGGATCGTATTATATATACTGTTCTACAACTTTTTTCTCTTAGCAATATAGCATGCATCTTTCTGAGTCAGTACCTACATGTCTTTCTCAGTGTTTCATCCCATGTTTATAAACTTCTATAACCAATGTCACAGTGAACATCTTGGGAATTGTTCTAGCAGTACTGTTCTGTCAAAGCATATGTATGCTTTACATGTCAAGAGATATTATGGAGTCACCCTCCAGAAAGCCTATTTTACCACACCTTTGTCAATACTCATATTATCGTATTTTCAACCTTTTATATTCTGTAAAAAAAGGTAAATTCTATTTTTTATTTATATTTCCCTGATTGCTTGCAAGTAAGATGGAGTGGCCTTTTTTAAGTTTACTGGCTATTTATATTTCTTTTGCAAATTGCCTATTTAGGGTGTTTGTCCATTTTAAAGCAAGGTTCCAAATATCTTTTCTGTTGCCTTTTCTCCCACAGGAATTCAACCTTTTGTATTCTTAGATTTTTTAAAACTAAGGATCCTGACCCATTGCTGGGTCATGAAATCAATTTAGTCCTTCATAATCAGCATTTTTCAATAGAATTAAATAGAAAAATAGCAGAAGTGAAACTCCATACAGTTAGGATAAATATTGTTTCATGATACTTTTGTTTCATTTGTGCATGTATGAATGTGTGTTGGCACTGGGTTAAGACATAAAATAGTTTTGTTTTTTTTATTGTGGGAAGAGATAAGGAAAAAAAGTATGAATGCTAAGGCTAGGAGGCATCTTTCTCAATAGAAGGAGTTTTTTCTGTTCCTCAAGCTCAGCCTGTTCCCCTATCACTACAGAGCCTTTATAGGTGTCATTCCTTTGCCTGGAATACCCTCCCAGTCCTCCCTTAATCAGGTCCCAGTAATTGGATTTCACCCCAGATGGTGTTTTCCTAAAAAAGTCTTTTTGAGCCTCCCAGACTAAATCAAATTCACTCTTAACGGGCTCTCCTTGCATCATATAACTTTCCTTCACTTACTGCACATAGTTTATGACTATACCTTTATATATACGATAACAGTATTTAATTAATATCTCCCTCTGCTGATTGTAAACTCCATGAGGATAGAAACTTTGAATATCTACTACTATTCATAGCAATCTTCTAGGAACATTACCCCCCTTGTATTCCTCACTACTCTTTTTTTCATTCCTTTCTTCCTCCGATTTTGACCCCATATTCACCAGACCTTCTGAATCTTCCATCTTTTACCTTGATTCCTCCAGATTTGGTGTTTGGACTTGGTCTCTGTCTTAGTTCAAGAAACAGACCATAGGAAAACAGCATTTTTAAAAAAGCTTAGGTACTCATGTTTTATTGGGCAGTCCTTTATACCTTTGCTCTGCAAAACATGGTCTGAGAACCAACAGCCTCTGCATCACTTGGGAACTTGTTAGAGTTGCAGAAATCCGAATCTCTGGCCCTACTTCAGTCCTACTGAATCAGAATGTGCCTTTTAACAGAATCCTCAGGTGGTTCCAAAGCACATTAAGTTTGAGAATCGCTCATTTATACCACTTTCCTCTCTTCCTCTCTCTATTTATTTTATTATACAGATCAACCAAGTCTTTCACCAGCCTGAATCTTTCTTCTTCAGCAAGAGGGAGAGAATGGGCTGTCAATTAAGGTTGCCTCTGGTGGGGAAAGAGAGAAGAAATGTGAATATTTGCATGCTAACAATTTTTGTCCTGTAAACAAACATGAACTAGACACAGTCTGTGATCTCAGAAAGTTCATGCTCTAGAGGGAGGAGCTGGCCAGCCAGGTCAAATGGATATTGACAGCTTCCAAGGGGCATGGCAGCGTTCTCAGGGATGAGCTGATTCTTTCACAGCTTGGTCTGGTGGAGGGTCCTGGGGCAAAGAGACAGAAGGGAAAATCATGTTTTATTGGACTGCATTGATAAATTTGGAGAACAAGACTTTGAGTGCCCTCCCAAATGCCATGCTGAGGTATAAAACACCAGGAAACTCAAGGAAAAAAGGGAAGATAATCCAGGAAGGAGAGAAAGCAAAACCAAGTACTGCATCATTGAGCTGGTCACAGCCCCGTAAGAAAACATTGCCATTTCTTAGTCACCAGGGTTGTGTCCAAAGAAGCTCTATGCAAAGTCTGTGGCTCAGAACAGTGGAAGGAAGGTAGGAAAGAGGAGTTTATCTGCTGTCTACTTCCCATCTCTTTATCTTTTACTGGTTCAAGTTCACCCCAGCAGACATTTATTCTCCCATATTTCCAGGTTTTATTACCTAGCTTCTATGAAACTGCTAAGGAAGCTGTGGCCTCTGTGGCTCCAGTGGGATCAGACCCATGTGCTGGAGCTGCTTTGCTGCCCACTGCAGCAGGCATGATGGAGACCATACTGAAGCCCAGGCCTTACCTTTCCCGTCACGCCAAGACAGCAAGCAGCATGGCTTCCATGTAGTAACCAGGGTGTCTGTAGAGCAATTGGCTGAGGTAGGGGCATGGGGTTGCAAGTGGGGCTGAGTGAATCTTTTGGAGTTTCATTAACAGGTCCAGTAGAGCCTTTCAAGCATTAGAATTGAGGTTCTTCCAAACTCACAGCTCACTTGATCTGCTAACTCGTGAACCACGCCCACCCCTCAACCCCCCATTTTCTTTTCCAGTTATACCCTTGGTTCCTGTTCTGAACTCTACCCTAGCCCAGGCTACCCAAAAAGCTCCCAGGCAAGCCAACCCTAGAACCTACCCCTCCCTGGCCTCACAATTTGTAGCAGTACTGGGTGACCTATGTGCTAAGAGCCCCTATTTCCTCCTTGTTTATAAAGTTCCCTCAGACCATTTCCCTCCCACTTAGACCTCTAAGAACACTGAGCAGAGGCTGCACATCCATTAAAGAAAGAAAATTGGAGCCTCAGAACAGTGGGGAGATTGCTCTGGTTCGTGGAGAGTTTGGCTCCTGTGTGATTGATACTGGAAGCTGTTGGAGTTGAAAATAGACATGAGTCAGGGGCCAAGAAAACTAAACTGACAATTAGCCCTTAACCCATCACATCTTTCAAAGAGAAAAACATACCCTCTATGTCCCACCTCATTCCCAAGGAAAAAAACATCAAAAACCCTAGGAGAGGATATGCAAAAGTAGACTGTGTATATCTAATTTGACAAAGGTTATTTAAAAATAAGTTGCTCAAGGCAAAGCACAGATCAAGGGAGTTCCTCTGGGCTTTGGCCAAATCTTCACTAATACAGTCTGCTGGTCCCGTGAATAGGGCCAAGACCAAAGAAAACAGAGTCAACAATTTTGCCCCAGAAACTTTCTTTCTCCTTTATGTAACAGCTTTATTGAGATGTGAATCAGACCGACATCTCGTATGAATAAAGATGTAAAAATTCATCATTCTTTACTTGTGGTATCTTTGTCTGATTTAGGTATCGGGGAAATACTGGCTTCATAGAATGAGAAGGTATGTGTACCCTCCTCTTCTGTTTTTTTGGAAGAGTTTTTGAAGAATTGGTATTAGTTTTTAATTACTTGGTAGAATTCACCAGTGAAGCCTTCTGGGCCTGGGGTTTTCTTTGTAGGGACTATTTTGATTACTAATCTAATCTCTTTACTTGCTTTAGGTCTATTTAGATAATGCATTTCTTCTTAAGTCAGTTTCAGTACTTTATGTCTTTCTAGGAATTTCTCCATTTCATCTAATTTATCTAATTTGTTGGCATACATTTGTTCATAGTATTCCCTTATAATCCTTTTTATTTCTGTAAGGTTGGTAGTAATGCCCCCTTTTTCATTCTTGATTTTAGTTATTTGAGTCTTCATTCTTTTGATCTTATCTTTGCAAAAAAAAACCTGACTTTTGAATTCATTGATAGATCTTCTTCTGTTCTCTATTTCATTGATTTGCATTCAATACTTTATTATTTCCTTCCTTCTGCTTGCTGTAAATTTATTTCTCCTCTTTTTCCAGAATCTTAAGGTAGAGAATTAGATTATTGATTTAAGATCTTTCTTCCTTTTTAATGGAGACATTTACAACTATAAATTTCCCTCAAATCACTGCTTTAGTGCACCCCAAAAGTTTTGGTATATTGTGTCTCCATTTTGTTCATCTCCAATTATTTTATAGTTTCCCTTGTGATTTTCGTTTTTTATATGCCTTTTTTGTTGTTTTTTATATGCCTTTTTTGTTGTTGTTATTCCATTCCTCCTTAACTGCTTTCTTTTGAAACAAATGTATATTTTCTAGTATAACATTTTAATTTGTTTAATGACTTTTTTTTTTTTTGAGGTGGGGGGGATTGAACCCAGGACCTTATATATATGAAGCAGGTACTCAACCACTGAGCCACATCTGTGTCCCCCTTTAATGACTTTTGAATTAATTTCTTAGTGGTTGTACTATGGCTTACCACATAATATCTTAACCTCATTTGAATCTACTTCATATTTATAATAACTTAATTCCAGTGAGATATGCAATGTTACTCCTATGTAACTCTATTCCTTCTTTCCCCTTATTTTACTTTTACCATTGTTATATGATTATATTATATTATATATATATATATATATATATATACACACACACACACACACACACGAAGTCATATCCTTAGACCAATACAGCTTTTTCTCACCCACCTCCTTTGGGCAATTATGCCAAATATATTACATTTCTGTATGATGTGGACCAAACAGTACAATTATGTGCATAATAATAAATAATTTTTAAATAAGTTAAGGAAATAAAAGAAATATGCATTTATATTGTCTTTTCAAATTACATAATTACCTTTACTAGTGCTTATTGTGGTTTTGAATAGAGTCAAATTACTTGCTTTCAGCCTGAATTACTTCTTTAAGGTTTTATTGAAAGCTATTTCTACTAGCAAATATTTCATTCAATTTTTGTTCATCTAAGAATGTCTTTATTTTGCTTTCATTTTTGAAAGATATTTTTGCTGGGTGTAAGATTCTTAGTTTTTTGTTTTTGTTTTTGTTTTCTTTCGGCACTTTGAAATATGTCATCCCGTTACATTTTGATCTCCAGTGTTTATGGTGAGAAGGCAGCTGTTAATCTTTTGGCGATTCCCTTCTACATGACAAGTCATTTTTCTCATGCTGTTTTCAAGATTTTCTTTTTGTCATTGCTTTCAGCATGTTTACTATAATGTGTCTGGCTGTGTATTTCTTTGTGTATATCCTACTTAGGACTTCTTCAGGTTCTTTTGGACTATATATTAATGTTTTTCAGCAAAAGTTTTCAGCCATTATTTCTGCAATATATTTTTTTTCTGCTCCATTCTCACCTTCTCCTTCTAGTACTCCATTATGCATATGGTGCTCTTAATGATATCCCACATTTTTCTGAGACTGTGCTCTTTTTTTTTCATTCTTTTTTTCTCTCTGTCTTTCAGATTGCATAATCTACCTTCAAATTCGCTAATTCTTTCTCCTCCCAGTTTAAATCCACTGTTAGTCCCTCTAGTGAATTTTTCATTTAGTTATTGTACTTTTCAACTCCAGAATTTCCATGTGATTATTTTTTATAATTTTATCTTTTATTGCTATTCTCTACTTAATGAGACATTGTCATCACATGCCTTCCTTTACTTATTTAAGCAAGGTTTCCTTTAGTTCTTTGAGCATATTTTAAATGTCTGCTTTGATGTCTTTGTTAAATCTGACAACTGGGCCCTCTCAAAGACTGTTTATGTTGCCTTATTTTTCTATTGCTTTATATGGGTCACACTTTCCTATTTCTTTACATGTCTTGTAACTTTTTTGTTGAAAAGTGTACATTTGAGGTAATATATTGTTTCAGCTCTGGATACTGGTTCTCCTCCCCAGTTTCTAGAGCTTGTTGTTGTTTATTTATTGGTTTTGTGACTTTGCTAAATTATTTTAGTGAGATTTTTTCCCCCTCCCCCAGCAATATGAAGCCTCTGCTGTCAGTCCTGAGAGGACACTGCCTTGGGTACATGCATAGTCACTTGGGATGCTGGTGATTTTAACTGGGCTCTATTTTTCCATCTCCCTGGTCTCTGTTATGTACAGCTTTTAGTATTACTCCCAGCTATTAGGTTCCACTAATTGCCGGCCAATTGCTTTATTGTTTTATACTGTGCCTTGAGGCATAAATTGCTCCACAGGCTGATCTGATTAAATTCTGGCAGGTATAGTTTTTGAGGCCAGTCTTTAAGGTTTCTTTTGACCCTAGTAGGATTCTTCTTAGCTGTTTCCTTTCCTGGCTCTATCTGTTAAACTAGCTGGTCTCTTGTTTAATTTGTTGCTCTCATAGAATTATCAGCCTTCTCTTAATTGCTTAATTGCTTAATTGCTTCCACCAAAATTTCCATTGTTTCAGAGAGCACCGTTAGACTTATCTTTCCCACAATCTGTTTCAAGTAAAATCATTTCTTTTGAAGACAGTCTTAGAGTTCTCTGTTCTTATAGACTGCCTCTCTTCCTAGGAAAAATCTCTGAGCTGCTATTCTAAGACAGGGGCAGTAGCCTCTGGTCATCTTGGCTTACCTTCCCAGCATGTCATCTTTGTCTACAAGCAAGCTGAGGAGAGAGTAATCAGGGCCCCAATATTTTAAACCTGCCACACCTGGTATAGAGCCTCCATCTTATGTGTGGGGGTGGGGTGGAGGAAGGAACCCCAGATCTCTCAGCTGCACCTACCAGGAATTTTGCCTGTGCAGCTCAGAGTTGGAGGGGATGAGAATGTTGGTATCCTGCCCCTCCTGGTAAGATACATTATCCCTTCCTTGGAAACTAAGGGGAAAAGGAGCCCCAACTTCTTGACCACACCCGCTAGGAGTAGAGTTTCTCTCAAACTAGGCTGAGGAGGAGAGAGAATGGGGTCATGGCTTGAGTGCCATACACTCTTGTTGTTCTTATTATGTTTTAGTAGATTTCCTTGAATAAATATTTCTTCATTTGCTCTATGCCCTTAAGGCAGTTTCCACAGATGTCAAATGACTGTATTTTTGTTTTATTTTTACCATTTATGATTGTTTTGCTGGGAAGCAGGTCCATGGGGCTCCTCATGCTACCACTCAGCAAGTGGAACTTTACCTTGTCTTCTGACCCAAGTATATTGTAGATGCCTTAATATTCAAATTTCAGGTGGATCCCAACACTGTGGAGTTCAGTAGTGGGTTGGAAAGAGTAACACTAGAAAACCTCTAACCCCACCAAAGATTTAGGAAGAAGATTCTTGAGTATAAAAGATAGGGAACAAAGACACCCAGTACACAGAGGTATTATATTTAGGTGGCAATCTAACCACAGTTCTCTTGAAACTTGTCAGTCTAATAGTTTATTTCAATGATGGCTACTAGTCATTATAGGCTATTAGCAAATCAAAGAACTGTTTGTTAAGCCTGCCAGAGTATTAAATTGTATTTGTGCTTGCTGTTTTTCTCAAAGGGATAATTGTTTAGGATTTCTAAAAAACAAACAAAAATTGCTTTTGATAAGATTCTGAGAATAGTAAAATTAACCTTGGGTTGAACATGAGTGTTAGCAGTGAAATTGTCCCTTATGTGCTGAACATTAATTAACAACAGTAACATAAATGATATGTTGTGTTAAGGTAATTCATTTCTTGAAGTGCAACTATTTACTCATTCAGATAAGTGATTCATTATGCTGACAAAATCCATGTAACTAATTCCTTGGCAGCCATATGAAAGATTTAGGGTTGACTGGTAGAAGTTAAAACAAGGCATTCATTATTCATTGGTGTGTTGTTGTTTTTTTCCCAGTAGACAAACAAATATCCATTGAACATCTAAAGTGTATATGTTTCCTTGCTTTTGGCCCTTGGGAACCCACTTGGTCCAAGTTTACTTTATCTATGATATAAGGAGTTTAATGTCCTCACTCTTTTTAAGTCATACAGAAAAGTATAAGACATGATTTACTGCTAACATACCATGTAAAGATAACCAAAATATCAGGCAATAGGAGTGTATGGGGTAAGGAAAAAGTATTTCCAGCTAATTAATTAGGGGAGACTTAACTGGAATAGCGATTTAACGTAGTCTTTGAACAAGTTAGGTTTAGGTGGGCACAGAGAGATGGAAAGGACATTGCGGAAGATAGTGTCATTTAAGAAAAAAATGGTATTTAAGAGGAATTAATTTTTCTAGAACTGAAGACCTGTGTTCTTAAGAAGTAGTAACTAGGCCAAAAAGAGAGATTGGGCCCTTGTGAAAGGTCTTAGAAGCCTTGAGAAGGAGTTTGTACCTTATTTTCTAAGCAGAGGATCCATTAAAGATTTTTGGTGGACAGAAAGGGGATGGTGGGCATTTAAATATGTGCAGTGATATTTGAGGACTATTGCTCTGGGAGATGTTTAGATGCATTGGGGGTGGTATGAGGGACAGAAAGCTCAGAGAGTTAATTTAGGCAGTTTCAGCAGTCAAGGTACAAGTTAATTGGAACCTAGATTTGTCTTGATTTGGGCTCTGTTGCCTTATATTTTGCCTTCTGGCACTGGGAATGTCTTTGTATGAACTGGCATCAACCCACAGTCAGGCATGGATATATACACTCATCAGGGCTTGTTGATGAACGAAGTCAGTCCAAGGATGAACCCAAGTTGGGAAGAATGCCTGGTCTGGTGATTTGAGTGGCCTCGTAAGGAAAGGCTTTGGCATGGCAAGCCTGTGTGGAGAGCACAGTGCCTTTCAAGTAAAGCCCATCCCAGGACACACTGATAAAAGTAAATTGCCAAGCAGTTATGTGTTAATAGCAAGGGGGGTGGGGCAAGAGGAGGAAAGATTCTTCCCCATGCACATGTCCCTGCAGCTGTCACGGATGAGGTTACAGATCATGGAGGAAAATGCAGAACTCCCCGCCCTTTTCCCAAGGCAGATGACCTTTCAAAATTAAACAAATCAATTCTGTGTCTGAAGAGGAAGTATGTTTGACTGCCTCGATTCAATAGGCTCTATTGTTTCAGGCAAAGCCAGGTGATTCAATTCATCACTGATAACCTCTCTAGGAAGCTTTGTGAATTTTTCTCTGGAATAATTTTGTAAGATCTGAATTAGACATGCCACTATATACAGTTCAAAAAAACAAGGGACAAAGAGCATTCTCCCCAAGTGTAGGGACAACATTGATGCTGTAGATAGTATGTAGTGGTTATTCTGGTACAAACAAGGTTACCAAGCCCTGAATAAGGCAGTAGTGATGAAGATTCACTTGGAGAATGCTTATAAAAATTATTTAAGGTAGCAACAAAATAACAATAATAAATGTCTGCGAGTTTTAAAATACTCAAAAGAATCCATTAATCAAAGAAGAAATCATAATTAAAATTAGAAAATGCTTAGAACTTAAAAAAAAGAAAAGAAAAATACAACTTACCAAAAATACTGTCTAGCACAGTTGCATCATACTACCGAGTGACTTCAAAATCTTCGGGCCAAGGATACTGTTTAAAATTATTGTACTCTTTGGTGCTTGCTGAAGTGAATGCAAGTCTTTGCTGAAGGAAAGTTCCAAGGATTATGATATCAGAGTGAAAATTTTCAAAAACAAAAGAAGGAAACAAGCCACTATGAGTAAGGGCCAGCAGAAGAGTAGGAGACCCCCAAAGCCTTTGCATATTGGAATTATTAGACACAGAGTGCAGTGGTTTGAAACTGTATGTATCTCCTGAAAATCAAGATCTTAAATCCATTCCTGTGGGTGTAAACCTATTGTAATTAGGACTTTTTAATTAGATTACTTCAGTTAAGGTGTGGCCCAGGATGAGTCTTAATCCTCTTACTGGAATCCTTTATAAGAGAATGCAAATCAGGCGGAGAGAGACAAAAGCCCCAGAAGCAAGAAGCTGAAATCAACAAAACCCAGAAGAGAGGAGAGAGACCAGCAGGTGCCACCATGTGCTTTGTCATGTGACACAGGGGTCCAGGATTGCGGGCAGCCAGTCTTCGGGAAGAAAGCATCGCTTTGATTGTGCCTTGATTTGGACATTTTCACAGCCTCAAAACTGTAAGCTCGTAAGCTAATAAATTCCTGTTATTAAAAGCCAACCCATTTTATGGTATCTGATTTTGGCAGCTCAGCAAACTAAAACACAGATTATAAAATAAGTATATTTAATGGCTTCCCTACACATGGCTCATCTGTCCCTTCTATTTGAACCTGTACTTGGTGCTAGAGTTTATAGGTGTACATCCAAGAGACTTGAATCTTTGGGCTGTTTGTGTGCCAGCCGGGCCCTGAGCCTCAGCAGAGTTGCAACACCTACTCTCCAGTTCGTTGGACTCACCCAGGACAACTAACAAGGAGGTGAGGATTGAAAACCACCATACCAAGGAAACGAGAGAGCCTACAACTGCAAACTGCATCCATCAGCTGTATGGGATTGAAGCCGCCTCTCAATTAGAGTTGGAGTGGACATCACCATCCCAGAATCCTCAGGATTTGGGAATGAACTATGGACTAGAGTAGACTTACTGGTATTCTACTATAGACTTACTGTGATTCTAGCAATGGAAGAAATTACAACATTGATGTGGAGGCATTGGCCACTGGAGGCTCTGGGGACAGGAAGAGGGAAAAACAGGTGTGATATGAGGGCTTTTTCGGGACTTAGGAATCATCCTGAATAACATTGCAACGACAGATATAGGCCATTATATAACTTCCCATAACCTGCAGAACTGTGTGAGAGAGTGTAAACTACAATGTGAACTATGGTCCATGCTCAGTGGCAACGCCCCAGGATGCATTTATCAATTGCAATGAATGTGCCACACTAATGAAGGATGTTGTTTATGTGGGAGGGTGTGGGAGGTGTGGGGAGCAGGGCATATGGGAATCCCTATATTTTTTGTGTAATATTTATGTAATCTAAATATCTTTTAAAAAATTAAAATGTATATTTTAAGAAATAAAATAGGTATATTTAATATGTTTAAAAGAAAGAAGGCATTGAATATGAGTCATTTGAATAAGGATAAGAATATTTTTAAGTGAACAAGTAGATCTGATAAAAGAAGTTAAATGAGTGTTTGAAAATGAAAAATATAATTGGACTTTTTGCCATAAAATGAAATTTTTATGAAGTAAAATATATAATTTCTGTTACTTTTAGGTTTAATTTTTTCTTTTAAATATTTAATCTGTTTAGAATTTATTTTTGGTATAAGAAGTGAAATAGAAAATACCAGTTCATATTTTCTAGATTGCTATCCTGTTATCCTGATACTATTTATTGACTATATCATCTTACTCCCCTGATTTGACATGCCACCTTTATCAGATACTAATATATATTTCTGTCTATTTCTTCTATTTCTGGGATATCTCTTCTGTTCAATAGATCTTTCTGTTCATGGGCTGGTACCAAACTGTTTTAGTTTCTATAATGTTTATAATACTTTTCAGTATCTGGTTGGACTTCTCTTCATTGCTGTTTCCTTGCTGTGGTGGTTTGGAGCTATGTACCCCAGAAAAATATTTTCTTTAACTTAATCCATTCCTATGGATGTGAACTCTTATAATCATAGGACATTTTGATGAGGTTACTTCAGGTAAGGTGTGACTCAGCTAAATCAGGATGGGCCTTAATCCTATTAGTGAAGACTTTATAGGAAAGGTCACAGAGAAAAGTCAGAGGGAGCAGCCAGAAGCTGAAAGTCCGTGCAACCCAGGAGAGAAAGGAGAGGCCACTGTACATTGCCGTGTGACAGAAAAGTCAAGGACCAAGGATTGCCGGCAACCAGCCCCAGAGGCCAGAGAAAGCATTGCCTTGCCGGTGCCTTGATTTTGGACTTCTCCTATCCTCAAAACGATAAGCCAATAAATTGCCATTGTTTAAGCCAACCCATTGCATAGAGATATGGATGCTAAAGTTACTTTTGATGAGGCCTTTTTAGAAGGAAATGGTGAATGTGTTATTGGAAACTGGAGGAAAGTCAGTCCTTGTTTTAAAGTGGCAGAGAACTTGGTGAAATTGAGTTCTGATGTCAGATTGAAGGCAGAACTTGAAAGTGATAAACTTGGATATTTAACTGAGTTGATTTCCAAGCTAAGCGAAGAAAGTACAGCTTGGTTTCTCCTTGCAGCTTATAGTCAAATGCAAGGGGGAAAAGATAAGCTGAGAACTAGACTCTTGAGCACAAGGAAACCAGAAACTGATGGTATGGAAAATGCTTAGCCTATCCAGACAATGTGCTCTGAGAGTAGGACCAAGAGTGGCTCTAGGGACCTCCCTGTAGGCAAGCTCTCAGAGAAGAGGACTCCATGTGAGGGTTTAATTGAACATAGATCCAGTCAGCTTTTTCAGTGCAAGTCAGGTTTGGAAATGCAGTTATGCAGGAAGGATCTTTGGAAGGTTCTATTGTCTGATGGTTTGGACCCCTGTGAACTGCTCACAAAACCGACAGGGTTTTTGTGAAATTTGTATGAATGGTACCACTGCTAGCCCGGACTGAAAGGGACAGAGAAGGAATGAATTGAAGAAAGAATTTCCAATCTCTACTTCAGTCAGCCAGCTTCTTCTGGGAAATTCATTGAAAACCTTCAATGGAGTTCCCAATTTATAATCTGCCCTATAGGCTTTGGACTTGCCCTTTACCACAGTTGCATGAGCCAATTCCTATAATAAATCTCATAATTCCTATAATAAAACTCACAATATGTCAGTTCTATTTCCCTGGAGAACCCTGACTAATACACATGCTTTTGTTCCAAAGTAATACTGCTGATATTTTTATTGAGAAAGTTCAATTTATAGATGTATTTAGAGAGGATTGCCATCATATTACCATGTCTTTTTATCTAAGAATAGGACATGTTATACTATTTTTTCAAAATCTTTTCTTTAATGACCTTAAATTTTCAAGGTTTATTCCTAGGTATTCTAAAATTTTTTCTTGTAATTGTAAGTTCTATATTTTCTTCTGTTATATTTTCTGGCTGATTGTTGTTTATGTTGAGGAGAAATATTGATTTTTGGCTTTTAACTTTGTACTCAGCCTTGTTACTCAATTATTTTACTCTTGATAATAGTTTTTCTTTTACTTGATTTTCATAGATTTTCCTGGCATAATATATCACCTGCAAATAATAATGTTTTCCTCCTCTTTCTTTATGACTTTATATATTTTTTCTTTCTCTTTTCTAATGAAATTGGCTAGAATGTCATTGGAGTTAAGTAATAGTGATAATAATGTGTACCCTCATTTTTGTTTCTCGTTTTAACAGGACTCATTGTTTTACTGTATAGCTTTTTTGAAATGAGATATGTATATTTTCCATGTTAAGAAACTACTCATTGACTCACAGAGGTAGACTCTGGAAGATAGGTTACCAAGAGATAGAAAGGGAGTAGAGAGTGGTGAACCAATGCTCAATCTGGACAGAATCTATGATAAGGTGGAGGGTGGCAGTTTGGCAGGGAACGGGATGGATAGGGGTGCAATGGTGTGAGTGGGGTTTATGGTGCTGGAGTGTGAGTGTGAATGGGGTTAGGGGAATGGGTTTTACCATCTATGGAGCTGGGGGGAGGGCTGGAGGAAGGAACAGGTGAACTCTGGGGAGGATGCTGACTGGTTGAGAATATAATTGTGGCAGTGTTCTTTTGGTATTTATGGCAGGTGAAGGTCACTTGGTGCAGGGTATCGGTGACGAAGGTGACGAAGGGATGTGTGGGGAAGGGTACACCTGGGGCATGCCTCTGTGGAATATGAATGTGTTCAAGTTGTCATAGAGTGTTATCTCTGTGGATGGAGACCCACACAATAACCAACAAAATTTGGAACTCCCATCCTGGGAATCCTGCTATGTTCTCAAATAGAGTGACAGGAATCTCTAGAGTACATAGGCAGTGCCTAATAAAAGGAAAACAGACCAGTATGCCAAGTGTATGATTTTAATGCTTGTACTTATGAACCATATTCTTGTATAATTGGAACTTAGCCTAATAATAACTATTGCCTACGAGTTACCTTCTGAAAACCTCCTTGTTACTCAAATGTGGCCTCTTTTTAAGCCATACTCAGCAAATAAACTCACTACCTTCCCTTCACATGGGACGTGATTCCCAAGGATGAGCCTCCTTGGCACTGAGGGATTAACTAGCGATGCATTTGGGAAAAAGCCTTGACCAAAATGGGAAAACGTTAAATACAAAAGAGTGTCTATGGCTAAGAGATTTCAAAGTGAGTCGGGAGGGTGTTTTCAAAGGTTACGCTTATGTATGTCTCAGGCAGATCTCACTAACTCCCACAGTCAACAAAACCGAAACGGGTGCTCCTGAGGGTTCTACAGACATCCGACACTATAGGCATGGCACACAAGCCCATTAAATCAGCACCCTGTCCGTGGGTCTTGCCTTAGAATATATGGTAGCCTATTTCCCCAATGTAAAAGAGTTAGATTCATTTATAATTTCCCTACACATGATTCTTCTACCCCTTTTATTTGAACCTACAATTAGCACTATACCCATTAGATATATGTTCCAGAGACTTAAATCTTCGGTCTATTCTCATGCCAGTTGAGCCCTGAATCTCAGCAGAGTTGCAGCCAACACCAACCCTCCAGTTCACTGGACTCACACAGGACAACAAACAAAATGATGATGATGGACAGCCCACATCCCAAAAAGCAAAGAGTATCTACAACCGCAAGCAAAACAGTTCCTTCCATCTGCCCCATAAGATCTAACCCCTTCTTAATGTAAAGCAGAGCAGACATCACCTTCCCAAAATCCTCAAGATTGAGGAATGAACAAGCATAAGGGGGGAATGCAACCATGGACCAAAGTAGACTTACTATTATTGTAGTAACAGAAGAAATTGTAACATTGTTATAAAGATAGTGGTTACTAGAGGTTCTGTGGGGAGGGAGAGGGAAGAATAGGTGGAACATAGGGCATTTTTAGGGCACTGGAATTGTTTTGTATGATATTGCAATGACAGATACGGGACATTATACA
>JAQZBX010035498.1:0-24553 GCA_029593785.1 Cabassous unicinctus
AAGGTGATTACATAAATGAAAATCTTTGTTCCTAGGAAATGTATGTGTAAGTATGTGTTCAAGGAGTATGATGTGTACAAACTGCTCTTAAATATTCAGATAGATAGGTAGGTAGGTAGGTAGATCGGAGGGAGAAATGAATGACGGGCGGGCAGGCAAAAGTGGCAAAATGTTAAAATTGATCGATTTGGATATGTGGGGGAGGGGGATATGTTGGAATTCTCTGTATGTGATTTGTATTATTTTCTGTAACTGTCCTATAAGTTTGAAATTATTCAAAAATAAAAAGTTAAAAATAATTAAAATAAGAAAATACATATCTTGGTAGAAATTTTAAGTAGTACTCTCCTACCAACATCTAAATCACCCAAAAGCAGCATATCCTACTTAGAACTAGAATTAGACTTTCCCAAAGAGCTTAAAAGGCAGAAATCCCCCAAAAAGGAGAGGAGGTAAAAAAAAAGTAATAATTATCTGGGTTCCTCTTGGGTTACAAGTGAATTTTATTTCAAAATAAGCCTAGGATCTGGAAGCGAAAGAATTCATTAAATCCTAGAAATCAGTGCATATGGTTTGGATAGAAATGAACATCCTCAAAGTATTTGTTATACACCAAAGACATTATGGAGGCTTTTTTGCATCTATATCACTCCTGACATTTTTAGCATTTTGACCAGGCCTACAGCTGAATTCTGAACCAGAAACATCTCAAATACATTGCTGAGTATAAATCAAAATAACAAGTGGAATTAAACATGCCTACAATAGCAGGAGCATGGTTAAACCTTGGAACTATCAGAATTCAGAACTGCTGGCAGGTGGGAAAGTGGTCTATCAAACTTCTTATGATCCCAGGTAGTCCTAGATTCATGAAAATCATTATGTTGAAAGGAAAAATAAAACTGCTATGAAGAACAGGAGGAATTTTGGGTAAATGGAGTACTGAATAAAATAAGAATCAGTCAAAAATATATCCACCACCTGCTAAGTTAAAATCAAATTGCATATTACTAAGTAATAAATATCACTTACAATCCTTGGCTATGTTGACCTTTTACCCATCAAACTTTTCACTATTTTGTAGTTAAAATGACTGAATGGTGAAATATACAATATGAGGCATATTTCATGTGCTTTAACTAAGCTGGCCCTACATTAACTACACAACACTTCAGAACATAAAAACAAGCATAAAAGCATGAGTCACTAAGTCAGCCAAAGGACTCCCCAACTCTCTGCCTCAGGAAAGCTAAAAACAGTTGGAAAATAAAATCTCGATGACTTTCTATACAGGATCATGTTCACTGTCTCCCATCCCTATGACTATGATGGGCCATATCAGTTAACTATTAAAGGAACATATTTTTTATGCAAAAGATGATACTAACTGTGAAGGGGGAGAGGGGCAGGGAATGAAGGAAACGTGGCATGAATGGAAATGTATACATCTTCCAGTCTTCAAACTATTGCCTATTTGATAATGTCCATCTCTCTTCCAAATGCCAGGTAAGCCTTATGTGGTACATGGCAATGGCAGCAAGAAGTTCTATGTCTCCTATATCAAAAGATGGGCAAGATATATTACGCCCCCCCCACCCTTCTTCCTTTATCATAGACTTAAATGCCATATAAACTGTGTACACTCATAATCCCCATACATCTCCCTTCAAAGAATCCCAAAAAGAATGTCTGTAGCTCATACTAGGTCTCTCAAATATCCACTTCCCTTTAAAAGGTAAGGCCATTATTAAATTTCTTTTGTCAGTTTAGTGTTGGTTTCTTACACTTTAGGGGTCAAAACCTTTGGTTCAATAACATTGGCAAATTCAACATCGTTATTAGGTCTGGGTTGAAATTTATGCTAAATATGAACAAAAAAAATAAGTAAATACAAACAAAGTATATCAAGAGAATATACTATTTTTCAAGGATTTTAATATCCTACAAATATATATTAACAAACTCTAATTACAAATGTGCTTATTACAATAAATTTTAAAAGACCTCTGCAAGTTAAGATTATGTAAGAAAGTTGAAATTAAGTATACATTTGAAAGCAAGCAAATTTCATTTTGTTAAACATTCCATAATTTCCATTTTTCACTAATTCAGATTAAGAAAGCTCTACAGCAAAAATTATAGGAAAGAAATAAAAACATGAAAAATAAAAATAAAAAATTATAGGAATAGACCTACAGAGAATCCTAGTGCTTATCTCAAAAGTAAAATGCTTGCAAATGTTTTGTTTTGTTTTCTTAAGTAGGAAGCAGGAATGAAAGATGAAACAAAGAAGGAATTAGTTTCTTCTCCCATATATCAGCCTAGAACAGAGACAACAGAGAGCCTATATTTACAGAGATATAAATATTATATTGCACATATGGCAAGTCTTCTCTGAGTCTTGTTTCCTCTGTTCTTTCTTAAGACTCAGTTTACCACATTACTCCATTTAAGAGCCTTTTCTCATATGGCTCAGTAAAGAATAAACAGGCTATGCAAGTAAACTGATTAACAATCTTTAAATAAGATACTGACGTTACCTTTTATTTTCTTTCACAGAGTTGTGATGAATTTTCTTTGACCACCCTCTTCAACTTCTGATAACCAAGACGAGTATCTTCTCACTCTAAACATAAGCGCCCTATTGGACTAAAGACTCCACATCTACCTCCATTTCCCCTGCCCCCCTAAAAAAAAAAACAGAAATAAACAACCTAGGGAAGAACAGAGTTGAAAAAGAGTATGTTCTTAACTTCTCCTTTACTCTCTTCCCTGGCTAACTATTGCCACCGCTTCACCACTAACTACCATAAACCGCCCCTATCCCCCAAAGACTGCTTTAATTTCTTTGAATGCAACAAGCAATAGCTTGTAAAAGGATGCAAACCAGCTGAAACACTTGACAGTGTTAAATACCAAGGAATTCCTATTGACCATTTTACTTTAAAAGGTGCTTTGATGCTGGCTATCTTTCATGTACCTCTTTCATGGCACATTAATAAAGAAAATGGAGCTGAAGTAAATCAAGTCCCAAGGTCACATCTAGAATTACAGCAATGAAGATACCTGATGAAATACGGATTAATGCTGCATGAGTAGTGAATAAATAAAAGCACCTCTACCCACCAATCAGACAAGTTTTTCAAGTGGTTCTCAACCTTATTCTGCAACCAGACCTGAGACATCTTTAATCTCCCTGCCCCTGAAATCTAATTATCATAATGTGAACCCAAATATTAGGTTCCCTTCAAAATGCAAGTGCTATGAAGTGGAAACGTAATGGAAATTAAGCTGGGTGTAACCTTAGAAATGTACGGATGTGGAGAACTTAAAAGTGGTATTTCCATAAGTTATAAGACCATAACAAAGATCTAGTGACATAAAGCACATTAGAATCAAAAGTATTTCCCCCCTAAAACTAATATAAAATGCAAATAAGGTAGATCAAGAACTACTATTTTCTAATATCAATTTTTGGGCCACGAATCTCCAACTCCCATACAACCAAATGAAAAGGATCTCAACAACAAAGGATTCTAGTAATTCTAAATTCTTCAAATGTAACTGAAATGAAAGAATCATGATGATTCTGCACAACCCACACAATTCCAATAAGAAAAAAAATTTGATGTTCCTCAATAATCAGCTGAATACATATTTTTTTAAAATATTGGCCAAAGATGAGGGAAAACAGCAAGCTGCTTAAAGTTAAAACAAAGGGAAAAATGAATGAGAATATGCCAAAGAATTAATAATCTCAAGGTATAACTAGTTCCATGCTTAATTTCTTGGTAATGCAGTCTTACCTCTTACACATTTCATTTACTATAAGAACTATGATGGAAAAGGAGCTGAAATTACTTAATATAAATACATTTGTCTTGCTATAACAATTCACTACAACACAGAATTCAGCAAAATCAAGAATACACTGGACTCTTCACATCAATGATTACTAAAAGTCCCAAGACTTACTTTATAACCCTATTTCATAACTTCTCCAAGTACACTATTTTAGGAAAAGCCTGTTATAAATAGTTCATCTATTCATAAGCATTAGACTCTTAGAATCTACTTTTTCTTACTCGACTGATGTCGCTGTGACAGAAAATATTGTTTGTCTGATGCAGGTATTTTAAGAAGTAACAGGACTATGTATATATGAAATTGGTGAACTCCCAATCTATTTTCAAGATCACAGTAAAATAGCCTAAAGGATCTCAGAGTGTAAGACTACATAAACAAAGTTGAGATGGAAGGAGAAAAAGATGTAAAACAATTGCTCAGAGGAAGATGTTGTTCCTTCCATTTATAAGGTTATCAAAAACACTCATAAAATTGCAAAGTTCATCAATTATTATGTTAATGGTGAACATATTGTTTTTTAATTTACATTTTAGGTTCTGTTAAAGCAAATACACTTGTCTAAATCGAACATCTGTTTTGGTTATAATACATTGTATCTTTGGCAAGAACTTATAACAAAACTAACAAAAACAATCAAGAATCTTTATTGGATCTGGCAACAAGAGCAGATTTGTAACTAAACACCAAGATGAGAAATGACCATCACTGGGCTCTAGGCCAGTTCTAATCAAAGTCAATAAACAAAGATCTTCAAGAGGGGCTACAGTTAAGGGGGGTTGGGGTAACTCCTACATATATTTAAATTGGACTTAGGGACACAAAAAACACAAGGGTTACAAAACTGGTAAAACATTTTATTTTGACCAAAAACTGTCAAACGGAGTCCAAACAGTATTTTAAAACCATACACACACACACACACACACACACACACCCCGTTTATTCATTCCTTATGCCTCATTTCCTGACATACACCACTGAAATCGTTTATTTAAATGTATTTTTTTTAAAAACATTCTGGATATTTCATCAAAATAAACACAAAAATATATTGGTGCAAAACAATTTTATTTTTAAATTTACTTAATGTCAAAAATATCCCAGCAAGGAAGCCTTATAAATAAGAGTCGCATTGTTTATAATAGTCAAAGAAATGAAGGAAAGAGGAATTTCAATAGGTGAAAACCAACAAAATTCTGGAATATCATAATACATCTTCTCAAGTCATCATTGTAGAAAGAAGAAATTTAAATATATTCTATCACCTCAACTCGCCATTAAGTATAATAATCTAATATCCAGAAAACAATTTAGGCTGTCCCAAGTTCAAAGACTCATTCACGGTCATCACCACTACTAAGAAATTGAGGGTGGAAGAGGCAAGTGTTTAACACAAAGAACCTGATTTCACATTAGGCATGTAAAAAAAGGAAATTATTGCACTACTGAGAGTAAAAGCAACCACCTCACCTACATATAAAACAGTATTAACTTCATACCATCATGAGCTCTATACAGCTAGAAACATCAAGCATTGTATTTCTAGATTCTTGATTTGTTGGGAAGTAAATTTATTTAAATCAAAGCATAAGAAATAAGTCCAGGTGATTCAGGGACCAGGACGGCTGCTGCACATAATCTTCCCAGGTCAGAGTTCAAAGAAACCTTAGAAATAATTCCACTGACAACGCTACAGAAAATTCCTCCTAGTTTCACAAGTCATTTATTGCTGTTACAGTTCATCTAAGTTAGATTAGGTCCAACAATGCAATCTTCAAAAACTTTTCTGATCCTGATTCTAATACACCTCAACATCCACAAATTTGAAAAGGATGCCTCCAAACCTTAACTAATTTATTGATTAAAATGTTAACTAATACCCTGTGGCATGTCACTAGAGACCTCACACCAGACACCAATCCATTAGCTAATCAATACCTTTTGGGGAGCCACTTAACCAAATCCCTATTCCTCTAGCTTGTCCAGAAGGGTATCAAGAGACTATTAAGGGAAGCAGATGTGGCTCAAGCGATTGGGCTCTTGTCTACCATATAGAAGGTCCAGAGTTCGATTCCCAGGACCTCCTGGTAAAAGGTAAGCTGGCCCACGCGGAGTGCTGGCACAGCAGGATGATGCAACAAAAAGAGACACAGAGGAAAGATAATAAGAGACACAGCAGACCAGAGAGCTGAGGTGGCGCAAGAGATTGAGCGCTTCTCTCCTACTCCGGAAGGTCCCAGGATCAGTTCCCAGTGCCACCTAAAGAGAAGACAAGCCCGGGGGATGGATGTGGCTCAAATGGTTAGGCGTCCGTCTCCCATATAGAGGGACCTGGATTCGATCCCTGGGACCTCCTGGTAAAAAAAAAAAGAGAAGACAAACGGACACAGAAAAACACAGAGAGAAGACAGCAAGTGCAAAACAACGAGGGGGTGGCGGAGAAATAAATTAACAAAATAAATCTTTGAAAAAAAGAGACTATCAAATGCATTACTGAGATCCAGCTATGTCTATCAGTTTAGTTTACCTAACAAAAAATGAAATGGTGAAAGATTAGCATGTTTTAATTTTAGGAAATGCATACTGACTTCCAGTTATTTTCATTTTATTGTCCCTTCCAGAGTGCTTTTATAATTTAATAATAATCTTGTCTGACCAAGATTACACTCAAGTCATTTGTATAATCTATCTTAGCTCCCCTTTGGAACATTTTATTTCCCCTTATTTGCCCAACTCCAAGCTTCTAGTGCCTCTTCCCACAATTACTCAACAATTTCCAACAGTAGCAGCAAAATTTTATTCACAAGTCTACCTAAAGGACTTTCCCAGAAGATGTTTCATTTGGACCAGAAGACAATATGAGAGAAATACAGCCCTCTTATTATTGCCTTCATTTTAGTTACATTCCAGTTTTCTTTTATCGATACTCATTCTAAGTGTTTAGCCCAAATACCATTCTTTCAAACAAATCAATAGAGGAATTAAGCAAATCCACTTCCCTTAGCCACTGATTAGTATTATGACATTATCCACAAGTGGGATCCCTTTTCTACCTCTTTTTCCTAAGATTACCATTAAAAAGCCCTTTATGCTAGACTTAGCACGGGGAAGGAGGGCAGGTAATAGAGGGATTCGAGCCTTAAGCTTTAATCTCCTATACTATTTTTGACATTTCAGTGACTTTCCTTTTAAATCCTTGATTATTTACGCTTTTTTCATCTTGATTTAAGTATGTCCTTGTAAAAGCCACACTTGGCAGAAAGTTCCCAGTACATACAAGTTGATTTACTTTTAGTTCCCCATCTTTTCCTAGTGGCAAAGCTCCCGGAAGTAACTGTGCTCTTTTCAGAATGTGATGGAATATTTGCATATTAAACTTAATATAATTAAACATACAAGGGTCAAGTCAGATACTTGGTACAAGTAGACATTTTAAAAACTAAGAAAAATATAATGAGCGAAAATAAAATTTGTTCCAAACCTAGTTTAACAAGGAACCTTTCCTGAGTAATGCAATTTACAACCTTCTCCTTGAAAAAAACAAGCATTACAGATGAAATGCTTAAGCAATTTTCTGATACCTTCATGGGTGTAAGACGAATTCTAGCAAATAAATCACCCACCCATCAAGTTAGCGGTCATGTTTTACCAAAATTTTTGTTTGTTTTCCTAATGTAATTATCTTACATTTGCTATAAAATTTTGCATCTCTGAATTGGCTTATTAGGAGTCTTTTCCCATGCAATAAAATTATAATAAAATTCTGGCATTTCTTAATCATAAAGTATTTGGAAAGTTTTTCTTTAACATGAGAAATGTTAACTGAGAAAGTTCTATCCATTATTTTAACTTTTTTCAGAGAATTTGGAAAGGATCATGATTCGTGATTTTACTGGCAGAGCGTATTAGTACAAATCACATCACAACATATTCTGAGAGCTATTGCCCTATTTAATTTCCTTAAGAGGATCTTTTGCAATTATATATGATATTCTGAACTGTACTTCTAAGAGCTTCCCAACTCCTTATTAGAAACTCCTGCTAGCCAATCTTCTTTCAACTTTGCCTTTTTAAAGGTTCAAAGATTTAAAAAAAAAAAAAAAGGTTCAAAGATAGGATTTCATATACAGCATTGTTTCTCAAATTTTTCTGATCATTACTAACAGTAAGAAATACACTTCACATTATAACTCAGTACACAATATATAAAACCAAAATAAACAATTGTTCTTGAAACAGGACTTAGCCTTACTATATGAGAGATGCACACTCTTTTCTACTCTTCTCTAGTTAATTGATTTAAATTGCTGGTTGGGACCCAGCAAATTGAGTTCACCTCCCACCAATGGGTTGTAACCTACAATTTGAACATGTCTCTATAGAATAAGTAAGAATAAGTGAGGAGATGAATCTGAATGATATGTATGAGTAAGGATATAAATTCTTCACAATTCACACTTTAGCCTGGGTAGCTTTGATAAAATATGTCTTAAATTCCATACCACATGACAGAAATCCTATAACTAAGAGATAAGAATATCTTTTATCCCTATATCTATCTAAAAATAGCACTTATTATCACTCACTCTCCCCTAGATTAGTTCTCTATATAGAATCTATCACTGATTGACATAGTATATATAAACTGACACACAGGCATGTTACACTGTTGTTTTGTCTACTACACCCATCAGAATAAAAGCTTCAAGAGGGCAGGAATTTTGTTTTCTTCATTGCTCTTATTCCCAGCATATAATACTGTGTCTGTCACATAGTTTGGGGGCTGAACATTACTTTATGATTGTACAAAAGCACACGTAATGTAACATTCTTGTTCTGGCTGAAGCCCCAGAGGTCTGTTTAGCCAACACTAGCAATCACAAACCTTGGTTCTATAAAATGAGCGTGTGTTTGGGGAAGAGAGAGTGGGGAATTAAGAGAGTTGAGAGAGAAATTTTTTTAGAAAGGTTTTCGGAATGCTATGGCATTTCTCTTGCTGCCCCAACATTTCACAGGGACAGGTGTTTCCCACTCATCTTATTCCAAGTGAAAGAGGCTTCACTGGGACCAATATGTGAGCTAGACATATGCTCCTTGGAGTATGGGGAGCAAAACATACCTTAGAAAAATGAAATGCAAGAGCTATCTCTGAGGCCACAGAAGAGAAAGTATAAGTAGGAGAGAGATGGTGATTAAAAAAAAAGATAGTAATTTTCTTAAATGTAAATAGGCTGAACTCTCTAGTCAAAAGAGTTGACAGAATGAATAAAAAAACATGACCAACTATATGCTGTTTACAAGAGACCGATCTTAGATCCATAGATACAAATAGGTTAAAAGTGAAAGGATAGAAAAAAATATTTCATGCAAATTGTAGTCAAAAGACAGCGGGGGTAGCTGTATTAATATCAGACAAAATAGATTTTAAGCCAAAAACTATTACAAGAGGCAAAGAAGACCATAATATATCAATACAAGGGTCATGTAAACAAGAGGATTTAACAATTATAAATATATATGCACCTAACAGCAGCTCATCAAAATATATGAAACACTGACAGAACTAAAGGGAGAAATAGACAGTTCTACAATAGTTGGAGATTTTAATACACCCCATTCAATATTGGATAGAACATTTAAACAGAAGATAAATAAGGAAACAGAGGACCTGAACAACACAATAAAGCAACTACATCTAACTGAGATATAAACACTTCACCCAACAACAGCAGAATACGCATTTTTTTCAAGTGTACATGGACCATTCTCCAGGATAAAACACATGTTAGGGCACAAGAGAAATCTCAAAGTCATGAAAAGTAACATCTCTGAACAAATGGAATAAAGCTAGCAATCATTAACAAAAGGAAAACTGGAAAGTTTACAAATAAGAGGAAATTAAAAAGCACACTCTTAAACAACCAAAAGGTTAGAGAAGAAATTTCAAGGGAAATGAAAAATACTTAGAGAAGAATGAAAACAAAGAAACATACCAAATATATGCAATACAGGGAAAGCAATGCTCAGAGGGAAATTTACAGCTACAAATGTCTGTATTAAGAAAGAGCTCAAATTAACAACCTAATTTATATCTTGAGAAATTAGAAAAAGAAGAACAAAATAAACCCAAAGGTAGCAGAAGAAAAGAAATAATTAAGATTAGAGAGGAGATAAGTGAGATAGATGCTAGAAAAACAATTGAGAGAATAAATAAAGCTTGTACTTTGAAAAAACCCAAGAAAATTGACAAATTTTTAGCTAGACTGACAAAGAAAAAAAGAGAAAATATGAAAATAACTAAAATTAGAAAGGAAAATGGTGATATCACTCCTGACCTTACAGAAATAAAAAGGATTATAAGGAAATATTATGAACAATCACACACCAACAAACTAGAGAAGAAATGCAAGAATTCCTAAAAATACATAACTTATCCAAATTGCTTCAAGAAGAAAGAATAGAAAATATCAACAAACATGTAACTACAGAGATTGAATCAATACTCAAAAACTTTCCACCAAGGATATGTCCAGGGCCACATGGCTTCACCACTGAACTCGACCAAAAAACTAAAAAAATTTTAAAAATTAGTATCAACCTTCTTCTCAAACTTTTCCAAAAATTTCAAAAAAAAAGGGAATACTTCCTAATTCATTCTATGATGCCAGCATTACTCTGATACAGAAGCCTAATAAAACCATCACAAGAAAATTACAGACCAATTTCCCCTATAAATATAGATGCAAAAAATCCTTAACAAAATACAAGAAAACCATATCCAACACCTTTTAAGATTATACACACTGACCAAGTGGAATTTATTCCAGGGATGTAAGGATGGTTCAACATACAAAAAGCAACCAATGTAATATACTACATAAATAAAATGGAGGGGGGAAAAAAACCACATAATCATCTCAATAGATAATGCATTCATCAAAATCCAGGACAAAAATTATATGATACCACTTAGAAGAGTACTAGAAATAGCAAATTCACAGAGATAGAATATAGATTAAGAGATTATGGTGGGGGGGAGGGACTGTTTGTTTATAACAATAAAATTAAAAAATAAATAAATGCCAGCACAAGCAAATAAGCGGGGGACAGAGAGAGAGAGAGAGAGAATTAAAAAGGAGAAAGAGCTTTACTGAAGTTCAGATTCCCCTTTGAGGGCAGGCAAGGATGTATGAACCAAATGGGCCTGAAGAAGAAATCTCAGGCTTTAAAGAGATTGTCTTACAGGTCTGGATAGAAACTCAGGTCAGAGGGGAAGACGGTCATAACTGGCCAAGCAGAGAAGACATATCCTCCATCACAGGAATGGCAGTTCAAGGTTCCCAGTGAGGGAAATCTCATAAAACAAAAAACTGTCAAAAACACCCATAAAACAGTCAGCAATTAATTGTATTTAGGCCATCCATAGGGCCCTCTCCCCAAATTGCAACTATCTCCACATCATGAAACTATGCTCCTTCTTTCTAATCTCAACTCAACTCTTAGGAATAAATTTGGAAGGATTAGAAAATTCAGCTAGTGAGTTGGGGAGAAAAAGAACAAGGAGGGAAAGAGAGAGGAAGTTAACCATGCACCCTGCAAACCCCTTTAGTGAAGCAGTGTTCCCCAGAATGAAACAGAGTTGACATGGAATTTAACTTATATCAAGTTTGTATCTTTCATTATAGTACTGGAGAAGATATTTGGATTGCTAAAATTAGATTGCTCTAATGACTAAAAGGAACTGATAAAGCTGAGACCTGACCATGAGTTCAGCAAGAGATGAAAAGATCTAATGGAAACATGAGTTGAATGTGACGTGGGGTAGTAAATAAAAAGTTCTTTCTTCTTGCGCCTTATTGAATCTAACTCATTCAATTAAATATTTATGTGATAAAATATTTGCTGAATGAAAGAATGCATAAGTAAAATAACTAGAAGAAAATACATTAAAATTAGTAATATGCTTCTCTGAGTGCTGATTACAAATGATACTTATTCTCTTTGTATTTTTCTGGATTTTTCAAAACCTTTCTTGTGAGCATGCTCCAAAAAGAAAATGTTAAATTGCCAAAGAACAAAACATAGCCTCTGTTTTGATAAACATCACACCCTGAGGTAATTAGTGTAAGAAAATTAATTAAATCAAAAGCATAAATTGAGAAGATTCAAAATGATCATTTTCTGGGAGCAGATGTGGCTTAAGCAGATGGGCACCTGCATCCCACATGGGAGGTCCCAGGTTCAGTTTCCGGTACCACCTAAAGAAGAAAAGCAGATACCGCAACGAAACAAGCAGACACTGCAACCAGCAGACACTGCAGCCGGCAGACAACGCAGCCGGCAGACAACGCAGCCGGTAGACAACGCAGCCAGCAGGAGCAGATGTGGCTCATGTGGTTGGGTGCTTGCCTCCCATGTGGGAGGTCCTGGGCTCAGTTCCCAGTGCCTCCTTAAAAGAAGATGAGCACACAATTTACAGACACAGAGGGCAGACAGCGAGCGCAAAACACCAGGGTGGGGTGGGGTGGGGGAATAAATAAAATAAATTTTGGGGAAAAAAAAAAAAAAAAGAATGGATGTCAAGTCGCCACAAATTAGTAGATTCAACTCGAAACCAATAAAAACCCTCAGCAGGACCATTTGTAGATTATATATAGAAATGCAAAGGACCTAGAACAACCTAAATAAATTTGAAAAAGAATAAAATTCAAGGACTTATACCACTAATTTCATGATTTAAAATAAAGCTACAGAAATCAACATAGAGTGGTAATAGGGTAAAGATTGACCATACCAAGCACTGATGAAAATACGAGAAACAAACTGATGTTTCTCTGATGTTTCTCGTATTTACATTGCCGGTGAGAATGTAAATAGTACAACTACACTGGAAAACAATTTGGCAGTTTCTTAAAAAGAAAACACATACCTACCATACAACAAAACCATTTTCATGCAGCTTTACTGTAGTAGCTGAACACTAGAAAGAACACAAATGTCCATCCTACAAATGAATTATTAAACTAAATTAAATATATCCATATAACGAAACACTACTCAGAAATAAAAAGAACAAACTACTGATACATGCAACAATATGAATGAATCTCAAAATAACTATGCTGAATAAAAGAAACTAGGCAAAAAAAAAAAAAAATACATCCCATATGATTCCATTTAAATACAATTCTTAGTGACAGAGAGCAGATCAGAGGTTGCCTGGGAAAGGAAAGGGACAGAGAGGGAAGGGTGGATTACAAAGTAGCACAAGCAAATTTTGGAGGCTAATGGATATATTCATTATCTTGATTATGGTTGAAGTTTCATGGGAGTATACATGTCAAACTTCATGAAATTGTTGACTTTAAGAACGTCTAGAAGTGAAAAAATATAATAACCGAAATAAAAAATTCAATGGATGAACTGAACAGCTCAAGGAAAATCTAGTGAACTGGGAAGAAAAGTCTTGAAGAAATCAACTACAAAGCAGCCCAGTGAGACAAGAGATGGTAAATGAAAAGAGAAAGGTTAAAAGACATGGAGGATAGAGTGAAAAGGCAGAATATACATAATTAGATTTTCAGAGGGAGAAGAGAGAATGAGACACATAATATTTGAAGAGTAATGGCTGAGATTTTGAAGAACTAAAAGACATCATCCTACAGATGCAAGAATTCCAATAAACCTCAAGCAGAAAACTAAAGCAGTTTAAAATGCTATATAATGACAAAAGGAAGAATAAATAGTCTGATATTTAATTTTCTTATCAACATATCAATACTCTTCAGATTAAATTGCCAATGATAAATTTAAAAACAGAAATGCTCTCTCTCCTAAGCTCATTACAAAAATATTAAATAAACCTGCAAAAAATATTGAAATTATTGACTATAACTCTGGACCACTAGTTCTAGAAATAAAGATACATCAAAGACTGGAAATAGTCCAGTTCTCAAACGACAAATGACTCAGTTATGGCACAACCGAACAAGAGATTTAAGGAAGGAAGGAAAGGAGTGAATGAGGAAAGGATGGAGGGAGTAAAGAATAGGAAAAAAGAAAGAGAAGGAAAAGGGAGAGGAAGGGAAGGAAAGGAAGAAATCAAGTGGCTCTGCTGTTTAAAAAACACCATATTTGGGTGAATAAAAGGCTTAAGAAAGAAGAGGGAGAAAAGCAGCACCCATTCTTTTTTTTTTTTTTTTCAGGTTATTTAACAACCTTCAAAGTCTCTGATAATGTTATCTAAACTGATTATGGTTCTCCAGCTAATTTTTGGTTTCTTAGACAATGAAGCTTCAAAGCAACCATATAAGTAACTGAGAGGATAATGGCTTCACAAGGAAAGTCAGAGAAACAAAAACCTGAAAGAGGTTTGGACATATGAAAGGCTTATTTTTTCTATTAAAAAAAAAAAACTAATTTTTTTTTAATGTTCTAAACTCAAGCATAACATAAAACTTGAAAGTCATAAAGAAAAAGACTGATAATTCTGAGAAAATAAAAACTAAATTCTTTATCAAATAAAGTATAAATTACAAACATAAAATGGAGAAAACTATTTGCACAATTTGCAAATATTATAATATATAAGATCAGTCATTAGTATATAAAGACATTTTTTTCAAGTCATCATGAATGGGATGAAATTCCCCAACAGGGGAAGAAATGAGCAAAGGGCACGAACAAGCCACTCACCAAAAAAGTAACACAAATGGCCAATAAACATATTAAAATAGCTTTAGTAAAGAAATGTGCTTAATGTGAAAAGAGTAGATATAAAGAAGGCATGGCCCCTGGTTTAAGATGGTTCCATTGCAGGAGAAATTGGATACATAGCATATAAAAATAAATGTCTCTTAAGAAGTTAAGCCACTTCAACATTTCATTAATTTTCATAATTGCTATAAGAAAAAGACTTTATTTAACACTAAGGGAAACAACTATTCAGGCATTCAAAACATAAAATGAGTGCCTACAATGAGCCAGAGGATTGAAAATAGCAAATCACTCTAGTACATACTTTAAACAAATGACACCATGTAATGTTGTAGAATTCTTTTTACAAACACTTCTAACTTTAAACGGTGTGTGATTAATAAGCCTAAACATAGTTATGTTCTGCAAATTCCAGGGTTTTTATTCACCTTGGTAATTAGGATTTGAGTTTTCGGATGGTTTTCCTGACTTACCCTCATTATTAAATTGGCACACGGAATAAAACACTAAAGACTTGGCCCCTCCCTTTGGGCCTACCTAAACAGATCGCAGAATTCTTCTTCCTGTGTTGGATTTTGCTTTTTGTTTTGTTTTTACTGTCAGTCACCCATTCATCAGTTGGATATTCTTAGATATTAGATTTCTCAACAAGCAGTGGAAGATGTCTCTTGAGCGCTCTCCACTGGAAATCCATCATTATAACTAAGCTCTCCTGTAATTAAATCCTTCAGGACTTAATATTCTGCAGCAGTTCGACAAACAAAAGGAATGTGGGAAACAATGCTGAATAAAAGAAGAACTACTGCAGAATAGTTACCCAGCCATAGCTACTAACCTTGTACACCTTCTTCCCTAACAGTCAAGAGTTAGCTAGAGCCCTCACACAATGTACAGCCTGGAAAATCTCACGAAACTAAGTAAGCACTAATTTGCTGCTTTTGTGAGAGGTTCCAGGATGCTGTCCTGCTATACATTCCTGCCTCAAATTTCTCCAAGACATAGACATTTTACATTATCCTACAAAGCACTTGCATACAAGAAGTGGTTTGGGGGACAAACAAGATGTATATCTTAAAAAAAGAAGGAAGAATACATCCCAGAATGAACTTTAGAAGTTCCTCTGCTTCACCAAGAAAAGAGACATTCCTAACATCCTTACCAGTAAACAACATCCAGTGGTGCAAAGTAATTTTTCATTATTAGGTCAGCAAAGTAAGCTTCTGTTTCTCTACAGGCAGTTCCATTTCCAATCACCACTGTGCTGCAGCTTTGAGGGAGAAACAGGATAAGAAACAGGATAAGCTCCAGGTCTGCTTTGAAATCAACCAGGAGAAAATGTAGAAAATGCATAAATACTATTATAAGATGCTCTTATTCTCTAATATGTGCAAGCAACCTCTCTACTGTTTAACAAGGGAAACTCAGATTTATACAGAATAAAAGACGTTGCTCTAGGTAAAACCCCTGCATTTAGTATAAGAGGCAGTGGAGAAATATTTTACTGTCATACAATCTCAAGAACAGTCAACTTTGTTCCCATTCAAAAGGAAACAAATTATATATGGATAAGTAAACTCTGGAGCATTCCAAGCCATAATAAAGTCATTATAATTGAATTACATGACAAGCTGTCAAATAATTTCTGAAGATACAACTACTACCACATCCAGTCCTCAGATTAATGGGGGAAAAAAAAAAAGCCCAAATAGAAGAAGCAAATGCTCACATTCGCTCATTTCGCCACCCATATTTAGTGAAGGTGGCAGAGGAAGGGAACAGCAATTCTTTGGAGTCTCCAAACCTAGAGTTCCCAAGCAATTTACACCAGCATTGTTTTACATGTTTCCTTCTCTCTCATCAAGGAAGTTCACAGAGTCCCTCCCCCCAAATTAGGAGCTTCAAAGTTATCTCTGATTAGCTGAGCTATGTAAGTACTCAAAAGGTTCTTTATTTCCATACTTGAAATTCAGCAAAAGCCTCTTTATTTTCTCTGCCTCTCGGAAGCCTTGTCCACAGTGCAAGTAGACCACATCAGTATGAAGTATCTGACCTTAGAAAAAAATGAAAATAATAAACAATTTTGTAAGAAATTACAAAATCTAACCCACCAATAATTTCATTAAGCAAGTGGTAAAAGAAAATGGGACTGGTCTGCCTCTTTAAATGCAGTTGGAACCCAGGACAACTAACAAGAAGATGATGAGGGACAACGGCCATCCCAAGGAACGGAGAAAGTCTACAACTGCAAGCAAGAGAGTTCCATCCATCTGCCCTAAGGGATCGAAGCCCCCTCTCAATTAGAGGTGGCATGGGCATCACCATCCCAGAACCCTCAGGATTGGGGAATGAACTATGAACTAAAGTAGACTTATTGGTATTCTACTATAGACTTATTGTGGTTCTAGCAATGTAAGAATATATATCATTGATGTGGAGGCAGTGACCACTGGAGGTTCTGAGGGCAAGGAGAGGGAAAAACAAGTGTAATATGGAGGCATTTTTGGGACTTGGGAATTGTCCTGAATGACACTGCAATGACAGATACAGGTCATTATATATCTTGCCATAATCTACAAAATTGTGTGGAACAGAGTGTAAACTACAATGTAAACTATAATCCATGTTTTGTGGCAACAGTCCAAAATGTGTTCATCAATTGTAACGCATGTACCACACTAATGAAAGATGTTGTTAATATGAGAAAATGTGAGAGATGTAGGGAGCAGGGCATATGGGAATCCCCTCTATTTTTTATGTAACATTTATGTAATCTAAGTATCTTTTTTAAAAAAATAAAATATGTATCAAAAAATAAATGCAGTTTGAATCATTCATATTCACTAAATCAGATTCTCCCTAACCATTCTTAAATTTTCTTACTTCCAAAGCTTCAAGGACTCTATTTTGCTGCACAAAATCATTATTAATTAAACAATTTGCCATGATACCAAAAAGAGAATTGGTTTTTAACACCTAAGTTAATAATAATAAAAGCTTACATTTACTGAATGAAGATTTACTAGTTTTAGACATTACTGTGATATTACTCTATTTCTTGATTTGGGCAGTAGATACAGGAGTTTGTTCACCTTGTGTTAATCCTTTCAATGGAATATTTAAAAACTGTTACTAGACTTTCTATATTATATTTCAATTAAAATATATTTTTTAAAATTTGAGGGTAAACATGTAAAGAATAGAAAATGAAAGAGCTAGGTGACCAACTTAGGAGGTTAGTAAAAGAACAATGGAATAATCCTAAGAAAGTAGAAGGAAACAAATAATAAAATTTAAAAAAGAAATTAATGAAATAGAAAAAATACTACAGAAAGGATCAACAAAGTTTAAAGATAATTGTTGAAAACACTAATAGGAAAGCCACATACTTTAAGCAACACCAATGAAGAAAAATAGAAGGCACAAACAAACAACTTTAGAAATATAATAGGTCCCTACACATGGCTCTTCTGCCCCTTCTATTTGAACCTATAGTTAGTACTAGAGTTGATAGGTTTATATCAAGAGATTTAAATCTTTGGGCTTTCCATGTGCCAGCTAGGCCCTGAATCTCAACAGAGTTGTAATACCTATTCTCCAATTCATTCGACTCACCCAGGACAACTAACAAGGAAATGATGATGGACAATGACCATCCCAAGGAACAGAGAGAGTCTGCAACCGCAAGATAGTCCCATCCATCTGCCCCATGGAATCTAAGCCCCCTCTCCATTAGAGGGGAGTGGGCAACACTATCCCAGAATCCTCAGGATTGGGGAATGAACAATAGACCAGAGTAGGCTTACTGTTATTCTACTACAGACTTATTGTTATTCTAGCAATGGAAGAACGTTTATCATTGATAACGTTCAGTGGCCTCTGGATGTTCTGAGGGGAGGGAGAGGGGAAAAATAGGTGTAATATGGGGGCATTTTGGGGACATTGGAATTGTCCTGAATGATGTTGCAATGACAGATACAGGCCATTATATTACTTGTCATAACTTAAAAATTGTGCAGTACAGAGCTTAAACTATAATGTAAACTATAATCCACACTTACTGGCAATGCTCCAATATGTGTTCATCAACTGTAACAAATGTACCAAATTAACGCAGGATGTTGTTAATGTGGAAAAGTGTGGGAGGGGTAGGGAGTGGGGTATATGGGAATCCCCTACATTTTTATGCAACATTTATGTAATCTAAGTATCTTTAAAAAAAGAAAAAACAAAAAGAACTTACTGAGTACTACTTAGTACCAGACCCTGTTCTAGGCACTAAAAATAAAAAAGAATGAGACCAAAATAATAATAATAATAATAATAATAATAATAGGGATATAACCAAGATTCAGCAGAGATTTAAAAGATTTTACAATTTAGGTTAAACAATGAAATGGATAAATTTCTGAAGAAATATTACTTACCAAAAGACTGAAATAATTATATATATGAAAAAAAATGTTTTAATTATCCTATAAGCAAAACAACAACTGTAGTAGTTATTTAAAAATCAACTTCTCGAAGATACCAGCCCCATATATTTTATAAACAATGTGTATAAAACACTCAAGGAACGTGATAGTAATATTATGCACACTTTCAGAAAAGAGAAAAAAACATTTGATAAAATATACTTCCAATTTATGATAAAAATGAGGAGCAAAGAGACAGAGCAACTAAGAGAACAAAAGTAAAAACACATGACTACATCTACAACTAAGGTAACAAAGTATCCCCCATAAAAGCCAAAAAATGAGCACCTAGGAACAGTGCCCAAGACTACATGATATCAGCATTTCTGGGGTCAGAAGTATAAAGAAGCAGAGACAGCAATGGAGTATTTGATGAATCTGAGAATGGAAAATTCCCAAAATTGTCTAGAAAGCACAACAGGTCAGTTTAAGAACAGCGGCTAAATAAAACTGGCAGAGATTTTTAGTGCAAAGGTTGCCCAGTAAGTTTGGAAGGGGCTGGAAAACTCTAAGCCCTACGAACTCTTGAAAACAACAAGGAGAAGATCCTTTCCAAGACAAAACCCCACAGTGATAAGAAATTATTGGGAATTACATCCAAACTGAGCAGAGTAAGGGCAGTAAGGATAAAGGAAAATGAAAGTTCAGATAAAAGTAGGGGAAGCAACAGAGAAGCAGATTTCAGGAAGCAGAAGAGGGATCTATCTCCCTATCCACACAGGGATTTTTTTCTCACTAATTTGGAAAGATAGAAGGGGAAGTTCTAGACACATACAGCTAGAAAACCTTTCCTGACCCAGCCCTCCTTCATACAAGTTCAGCCTTCTGGGAGAAAGCATCACCTTGATTTGGACTTCTCCTAACCTCAAAACCATTGTCAATAAAATCCCATTGTTTAAGCCAATCCATGTCTCGTGATATTTGCGTTAGTGGCCAGAAAAACTAAAACAGGGGGAGACAATCAACACAGAACATTTTTTAAGTACCAAATGTAAATTCTGAAACTGAAAAACATAATAATTTAAATAAAAAACTCAATAGATGGATTTTATAGCAGATTAGATACAGCAGAATAGAGGATTAGTTAACATAAAGATGATCAGCAGAAAATAAAGCAACAGAATGGAAAATAGAAGAAAGAAGAGTCAATTAAGAAGTTTGATATATGTGTAACTGGAGTTTCAGAAAGATTTGAGAATCTCTACAAACCCCAAGCAGGATGCTTGCAAAAAAATAAAAATAAAAATAAATAAATAAATAAAATAAAAAATAAGATAAAATTAAATTAAATTAAATTAAATTAAATTAAATTAAATAACACAGGTAGATAGGTATATCATAAGAAAATGTTTGAAAACTACAAAGAGAAAATCTGGGCAGCAGCCAGAGGAAAAAATATATATTACCTATAAAGAAATAATAATATTTAAAGCTTACTTCTAAACAGAAACTATGTTAGCCAGGGGGGGGAAAAGGAATGAAATCTTTTAACTGCTGAAATAAACTGCCAATCTAGAATTCTATACCCAGCAAAAATGCCCTTCAAAACTTGAGAAGAAAAGGATCTCAAATGGGAACCCAGAAATGAAGAATATGAGGAAGGGTAAATATACAGGTAAATAGGGGAAAAAATATTGACTGCACGAAACAATAAAATGTCTTGTGATATTTAAAATATGTACAGAATTTAAATGCCTCATATATAAATGCATCATAATAAACAGAAGTTGATAGGGGAATAAAGTTAAAGTGCTCTAAAGTCTGAGCCTAGTTAATTGTTAATACCTCCATTGTGACATAAGAGCATAAATGAGGGTGTTGATCAACAAATAAGGGAAATATGAAGTTTGATTCTCTGGTTCCTATATCCCTGAGTGTGAGATAACATTTTCTAGCCTTGAAAATTGACATCATTTCCAAATCCTCATGAAAGACATAAACTGAAACTTATGAACAACCTAACAATTTTTGTATGAAAAGCTGAAGGATATGCTTACTGGTAGGCGAAATTATAGCTAATTTGCAACCATGTTTGTAACCAGGATCCACTCCCATCAAGGTACGCCCCGGAACAGGGCTTGTTAAAAGGAGCTGACGAAGGTTCCGTCCAAACATCATAACTGATTCCTTCTCTGCATCTGACGTTAGTTTGGCTCTTTGAAAATATAAAAAAATAAGAAGGAAAGAAACGGGGGGTGGAGGGAAGGGAGGAAGGAAGGAAGAAAAAATTATTTAGATTCTTTTTTCTTTTTTTCAAACTTTATTTCAAATTAAAAAAATAAAGTAACAGAAAAAGGCAGCTCAACAAGTTATGGAAGCATTATTCTCAAAAAGTTCTGTCCAGGCACTTTACGCTCATCTAATTCCAAAAGCTAATGCAATTGTTCCTCTAGTAAGATATACAGATGAACACAGATTAAACGGCATAGTCAAGGTCTCCTTATTAATGAAAAAAATGAAGAGAAAAAATGCTTAATCATAGTCATATCTCACAAAACCAAACCTCAATTCTTTTTTTTTTGACCTTTACAATTAATATTGTACCTTCATTGTTTTTGCTACAAAAACATTTCAATGTTGTTAACTATAGTCCAGAAATTACATTAGTTATAGTTTTCCCATGTATCAAAACATTAACACCTTATAGAAGAACATTCCTGTATTTATGTTAACCAAAATCCTCATCTACCACCAAAATCATTTTTATACATTCTCTACATTATCTTCCAGCTGTCCGATAACTAACATTAACCACCCTAGACTACTAGTTTCAGCTACAAACACATCTACATCCACAGTTTGTTACACTCATTATAATTTGTTACCATCAAGTCTATTTGACCTTATTAAACATTCTACATACATCTAGCATCATCTTCCCCTTCTCAACCCACATTCTGTTGCCCACCAACTTCATAGTCCAACTCCTTAAGTCTAGTCATTGTATTTAGTTCAGATCAATGAAATCATATAATATGCATCCTTTGTGTCTGGCTTACTTCACTCAACATAATATCCTCAAGGTTCTTCTATGCTGTCATGTGCTTCCCCAAATGACTTCTTCTTAAAGTTGAATAGCATTTCATCGTAGGTATATACCACATCTTGTTTATCCATTCATCGGATGACAGACACTCAGTTTCCAACTTTTAGCAATTGTGAATAATGCCACTATGAACATTGGTGTGCAAATATCTGTTCACATCCTTGCCTTCAGTTCTTCTGAATATATTCCTAGGAGCAGAAATGCCGGATTATATGGCAGTTCTATAGGTTTCTGAGGTACAGCCAAATTGTGTTCCACAGAGACTGCACCATTTCACACTCCCACCAAAAGTGAAGGAGAGTTTTCTCCACATTCTCTCCAACACTTGTAGTTTTCTGGTTTTTTTAAATAATGGCCATTCTGTATGGTGTAAAGTGATATCTCATTGCAGTTTTTATTTATTTCCCTAATAGCTAGTGATGCTGAACATCTTTTCATGTGTCCTTTGGCCATTTGTATTTCCACCTCGGTAAACTGTCTATTCAATTCTTTTGCCCATTTCTTGTCATTTTGCCATTAAGTTGTGTGATCTCTTCATATAACATGGAGAATACCTTGCCAGATATGTGGTTTCCAATGATTTTTTTACCAATGAGTTGTCTGTCTTTTCATCTTCTTAACAAAATCATTTTAAATACAAAAGTGTTTAATTTTGAGGCAGTCCCATTTATATCTTTTTTTCTTTTGTTGCTCATGCTTTGGATGTAAGGTCCAAGAAACCACCACCAGCCAAAAGATCTTGAAGATTCCCTACATTTTATTCTAGTTTTCTGGTTCTAGTTTTTTTATATTTAGGTCCTTGATCCATTTTGAAATAATTTTATAAAAGATGTGATATATGGGTCTTCTTTCTTTCTTTTAGATATGGATATCTAGTTTTCAAGCACCATTTGTTGAATAGGCTGTTGTGGCCCAGCTGAGTGGGTTTGACAGCCTTGTTAAAAATCACCTGACCACAGATGTGGTCAAGAGAATTCTATTTCAGAATTCTCAATTCAATTCTATTGGTCAATCTATCTTTATGCTAGTACCATGTGGTTTTTACCACTGTAGCTAAATAATATTTTAAAGTCTGGAAATGAGAGTCCTCCAACCAACTTTGTTCTTTTTTTAAAGATATTTTTGGCTATTTGGGGACCCTTAACCTTCCAGATAAGTTTGATAATTGGTCTACAAAGTAGGATATTGGAATATTTATTGGGATTGTGTTAAATCTACAGATAAGTTTGGATAGAATTGACATCTTAATGAAATTTAGTCTTCCAAGTCATGAGCATAGAATATCCTTCCATTTATTTAGATTATCTTTGGTTTCTTTTAGCAATGTTTTATAGTTTTCTGAATACAGGTCCATTATGTCCTCGGTTGTTTATTCTAAATATTTGATTCTTTTAGTCACTATTGTAAATCCATTTTTTTCTGACTTCCTCCTCAGATTGTTCTTTAGTAGTGTATAGAAATGCTATTGATTTTTACATATTAATTTTGTATCCCGCCACTTTGCTGAAATTGTCTATAAGTTCTAATCGTTTTGTTGTGGATTTTTTGGGATATTCTAAGTACAGGATCATATCATCAGGGAATAGCAATAGTTTAATTCTTCCTTTCTATTTGGGTGCCTTTTATTTCTTTTTCTTGCCTAATTGCTCTAGCTAGAACTTCTAGCACCATCTTGAATAACAGTGGAGAGAGTAGGCATCCTTGATTTCTTCCCAATCTCAGTGGGAAAGCTTTCAGTCTTTCACCATTGAGGACAAAGTTAGCTGTGGGTTTTTCATATATGCACTTTATCATACTGAGAAAATTTCCTTCTATTCCTATGTTTAGTAGTGTTTTATCAACAAAGGATGTTGTATTTGGTAAAATGCCTTCTCTGCATCTATTGAAATAATCATGTGATTTTTCTTTAATTTGTTAACATGGTGTATTACACTGATAGATTTTCTTATGTTGAACCACTGCTTGCATACCTGGTTTAAAGCCCACTTGACAGGAGGTATACTTTTTTTTTTAATGTTTTTGAATTTGGTTAGCAAGTATTTTGTTGAAGATTTTTTGCAAAATTCTTCTGTAATTTTCTTTTTTCATAATATCTTTATTGGCTTTGGTATTAAGGTGATGTTAGCTTTTGTATTAGTCAGCCAAAAGGGTGCTAATGTGAAATACCAAAAATGGGTTGGTCTTTATAAAGGGTATTTATTTGGGGTAGAAGTCCACAGATACCAGGCCATAAAGTGTTAAGTTTCTTCTCTCACCACAGTCCATTGCCATGTGTTAGAGCAAGACAGCTGCCGGCATTTGCCAGGGTTCAGGCTTCTGGGGTTCCTCTCTTCCCGGGGCTGTTTCTCTCCGGGCTTAGCTCTTGTTTCCTCCACAAGGTCAGCTGTAGAAGATCAGGCAAACAGCTTGCTTCTCTTCTCCTGGGGCCTTCTTTCCAACATCAAAACTGCTT